>PVJD01004554.1:0-133849 GCA_004026545.1 Mormoops blainvillei
CACACCTAGTGTGAATAAAGGTAATCAATGCCAAGCATTATAAATGGCAGAATAAATTACAGATATCTTGGGGATTTAATCCTAAATTCCCTTGATTTAAACCTACAAAATTAGACTAAAAACTACTTCTATGAACTTTGATATTTATTTATCTAAAAGTCACAGAAACACATTATCATCTAGAAAGTGCTTTATTATAAAAATTCATATAAGTAATGTATGTTTTTAAATTACAAAGCTCTCATCTAATCTTGTTTTCATAATGAAATTTATGTAAGTCTAATATAAGTGTAATGTAGAGTAATGTTTTTTCTGTACCATAAAATGAATGTGGAGAATAAATTCATTATTTCTTCTTTGGCAGATCTCTTTTTAATCTCGGACCTATAGACAGAGTGATTTTTTTTCTCTGACTATACTTATGAGATTCCAAACTAATTTTCAGTCAATTGAGTAGTCTTTAAAAATATGGTTTTATCATGTTCTGCAGCCTCCTTAACTTCCCCAGTGTGCCCACTTTTAATTCCCAGCACTACCAAATATGAGACAGAATATATGCATATTGAAACTCTCTGAAGATATTTTGTAAATATTCTGTATTTGCTGCAACTTCTTTTTATTCTGTGTTCCCAATTTTTACAATGTTTTGTACATTATCTTTAATTTTTATATATGGAGCAGAAATATAATTCAATAAGTAAAAACACCTTCTTGTTGATTAAGTTTAAACTTCAATGACTGCAATATAATTTCTCATTTCTAGGACTAGTTCTTTTCAATATCTAAAAACTGGGTTGTTAAAAATAATCCAGATGGCAATATAAGTATCTGTGGAGGAGGTAAATAGTTTCATATGTTTTAGAGAAATGATGCAGAGAAAATCAATTGCAAACCCAAAATAAAAATGGAGTTTATATCTCCCAAAATGTTTTTATATTTATTTAGCATTTTAATTGCTTTACATTTATTCAGCATTGCAATTTCTTAAAACTTTTTCTTCCAATTTGAAAGTTTTGTTTTGTTCTCTTAGGCTTTGTTTCTCTTCATCACAGGAATCCCATAAACCATGATTACCACCTAATTAAGACCTTAAAACATGGAGTTTCAGACTCAGAAAATTCTGTCACGAGTTATTGTTCAATTGAGGTTCACTTTATCCCTTGGTTGGGCCTGGGGACTTCCCATTCTTCCTGGGTTTTTAGGAATGCACAGGGCTACAGCCAGATACACCCCCAAGCATGTTTCATCTGATTCAAGGTTAGCCTTCATATGTATTGCCAGTGCAAATGTGTGTGTATATTGTGCTTAGCTTCCCACAGCTCTTCATTGTTCATTAAAAACACATGTAAAAACAGTATGACAATTGTATAAGCAGTTATTATTTTACTAATGATTGAGTAACCTATATAATTTCCTTTAAACAAGAGATTTTTGAAGAAAAAAATCATTCTTTTCTCCTTTATCCTTGAGAATAGTATTAGGTACTTTTTATTCTATAGGCATTTTAGAAAATCAATTGATAATTTATAAAAAATTCATTTTAAAGTTATGATAGCTATAAATACATGTCATGGTGAATGTGGTCTTAAAATGCACGGTATGATATGTTTTGACAAATGTATCTAGTTGTAACTTCATATCACACTAAAATATAAAAATTTTGATAACCACCCCCAAAGTTACCTTGTGTATTTTTATATAGTCATTTCCTTCTCTACCTCCACAGCTCCTGGTAACCAACCACTGATTTTTTTTTTTCTGCTCCTAGTTCTTTTTCTTTGCTTTTTCCATAGAATCATATAAACAGAACTATACAGTGTGTTGTCATAACATAATGTTGTTGAGATGCATGAATGCATACAATTTTGTGTATCAAATGTCTGACTGATATTCATTTTGATCACTTTCAGTTTGGGATATAATGATTAAAGCTGCAGTGAGCATTAGTATGGAGATCTTTTGATAGACATATGTTTACAATTTTTGGGTGAAGGACAGAGTAGACAACCTGGACTGAATGGCATGTGATATGTTTAACTGAATAAGAAACTTCCAACTGTTTTCCAAAGTTGCTATGACATTTTGCATTACCATCAGAAATGGGTGAGACTTCTAATTTTTCCACATCATTTTTATCCAGGATTTGGTGTCTTCAAACTTTTCAATTTTAAATCATCCTAAAAGGGATGTAGTGATACTGTATTATTGCATTCATTTGCATTTCCTTAAAACTAATGATGTGAGCATCTTTTCATGCTGTTATTTGTTATATCTATATCTTATTTGGAAAAGTTTTTGTTCAATTTCATTTTTGCTCCTTGTTACTGAGTTTCTTATCTTCTTATAATGACTTCTAATAATTTTTAATATATCTGGAAAAAAGTTCTTTTTCAGATATGTGTTTTGCAAATAAAAATGTATTGCTTATCTGTTATGCACATTTGTTAGATTTTTTTCAAAAAACAGAGATTTTAATTTTCATGAATTTCATCCAATCTATCTTTTTTTTTCCTAACACAGTATGCATTTTTTGTGTTATCTAATTATCTAACTCAAGGTCATAAATATTTAACATGGCTTATTCTTGGCATTTTATAATTTTAGTTGTTCCATTTAGGGCTATAATCCTTTTCAATTAATTATTGTATTGTATATGATGTAACATAGGACTAAGACTCATTATTTTCTTATAACATTTTTGTGCAATTTTTTTCATCATATGATATGCTATTCTTCTCTCATACAATTACATGACAACTTTTTCTGAAAATAAATTAACCGGATACATGTGGGTCTATTCATGGGATTTCTATTCTGTTACTTTGTCATATTTTCTTTTTATCTATATGTCAAAACCATGCAATCTTGACCTCTATACATTTATAGTATGTCTAGAAAAGAGGTAGCATGTTTTCCCATTTAATTTTCTTCTGGATCATTTTAAATAACAGAACAATATACTTAAAATGATAATCTGTGACAGGATCAAAGAAAACAGTGTGCCATTAGCTATATAAAAATGATGCATATAATCAAGCATATAATGTATATATTATTGATGGATTAAAGAAGACTATATTAATAAGAGTTCTTCAGAGAAATAGCATCAATTATATATGTATATAAAATCTATCATCTATCTAGAGAGAGTTATACTATATATATAGAGGGAGAGAGAGAGAGGAATACTCGCTATATAAATATTTATATATACTATATAAACACATATATAATAACACAGAGATCTAAATATATATTTTGCATGATATATACATACTTTATATATTATTGTATTATATAAAATGAGATTTATTATAAGGAATAGGTTCACATAATTATAGGCTGAGAAATCACAGGATCTACCGCCTGTAAGCTTGAGACCCAGGAAAACTGGTGGTGTAGCTAGAAAGCCTGAGAACTAGAGCATAAATTGTGTGGATTTCAGTACAAGTTTGAAATCCTGAGAATGAAGAATGCAAATGATAGGTGAAGATAAATGTTCCAGTTCAACCAGTCAACAGAGAACAAATACAACATTATTCTGCCTCTTTATTCTGTTCAGCCTCAGCAGATTGGGTGATGCCTCATCTGCAACTGGGAGGGCCATCTGCTTTACTTAGTGTACCAATTAATATTCTAGTCCCTTCAGGAAATGCCCTCACAGATAGACCCAGTAACCAGATAGTTTAACCAGATAGATATCTGGGAAGCTCATGGCACACCCAATTTCACACACAAGATACCGAAGAAAGTCACAACATACAAATATAGAAGAAAACTATTGACAAGATCAAAGAAATATTTTAATATACCAAGATAAAAATCAACAAATACTAAAATAAAGGGAAGTTTGTGGGGCCCTTATGAGATTGGTTTATTAAATACCATATTTAAAACACACAACAGAAATGTGAGATTGACTTACAGTGTCCAGAGGGGAGGAGAGAGGGAGGTAATAACAAAAAGAAGGGGAAGGGTCTAGTTAGAGAACATATATGAATAGCCTATGGGCATGGACAATGGTGTGGGGATTGACTTTGGAAACAGGGGCTAGGTTCGATGGTGGAGGGCAAAGGGGAGAAAATTGGAGCAACTGTAGTAGAATAACAATAAAAATTTTTTAAAAAACCACGCACAATGCAATATACAGATGATGTTTCATAGGATTGTATACTTGAAACCTATATAATCTTATCAACCAATGTCACCATAATAAATTTAATTTAAAAAAAAACACACATAGGGAAGTCATTTCACACACTAGACCTCTAGTACTGAAATGAAACAGTTGGAGGAAATGTCAGCTATGTTCCAGATCCCTGGGGTTACGTGCCACCCTCCAGAACCAAAATCCCAAACAGAAGGAATGAAGATTCAGGGGGCAAGGAACGACCATGAGAAATGGTGATGGATAAGAAACACTTTAAGCTGTGGTGGTGCCCTATTACAGGCACCTATCTTTACCAGTATAGAGTTTTTGGAATATACACAGATGTGGCACCCCCGCAACTCTTCAATGTTCAGCTGGATACAGCGTATAGAAAAAAGCAGGATGCCCTGGTAAGTGAGCTGGAAGTGATTGAGAGAGATGTGGTTAGTGGTTCTGAGGTTCTTCACTGGGTAAAACATTTTCCTTATCCAGTTCTCACCAGAATGTAATATAGTGTGATTTTGGCTATCAGTAGCAGAGAACCTAGTAACACAATGGCTTTACCTATATCAAATTTAATTTTTCTGTGTAACAAAGTATCAGGAGGTGGGCTCTTCCAGTGGTTCACTGGTAATACAGGATATATTCATGTCCATGATATTTTTGGTTGGTCCTCATGGTCAAAAAAGAGCTTCCAGGCATTCAAACACAATGAAGGTGGAAGGAAATACCTTTTCTGACCTATTGTTCTTTATATCTCTTTGGCCAGACTGATTCATATGCCTACATAGTTCAGCCCAGTCACTAGCAGTTACAGGTTGAGTTCCCAGTAGCTGTTGAGATAGAAATTAATAGATAGGACCTTCATTATGGAGTACCCTTGGGAGCAACATTTATGGAAAAGGAGGGAGGGGAAATGGAATTGAACAGAAGGTGGAGTTGGGCTTCTCTGACCCAGGGCACATATGATAGCCTTTTCCAAATTAAGGTAAAGGCTGTGGACTTTCGCACATTCAGACTGATTAAGGATCAAATACACTGCTGCTAAAAGAGGCCTGACCTTGGTTGAGCCATCTGTCCCGAACCAAAGCAACCCTCAAAGAGGGTAACAAGATGGAGTATCTAGTAGTGCTTCTAAGGGCTGAGGGAATAAGATCTTTGCTACTGAAAAATGTCCTGGATTGTACATCACAAAAAAGAAAAAGAGAAAGGAATTTTAATATTTATGATTAATATTCTGTGGTTACAGGAAGGTACCATTTTTCTTGAAAGGAAAACTACCTGTCCCATACATACTGCTCCAATTCAAGGGAGGAATTGGCTCTTTGGAAGCCCAGGAAGCACAGAGGGTCCCAAACAACTTGGATCCAAAGAGGACCACACCAAGACACATCATAATTAAAAAGCCAGAGATGAAAGATAAAGAACCTTAAAAGCAGCTAGAGAAAAGCTGAGTTACCTACAAAGGAGTTCCCATAAGACTATCACTGATTTCTCAAAGGAATCTTTGCAGTCAAGAAAAGACTGGCAAGAAGTATTTGAAGTGATGAAAAGCAAGGACCTACAAGCTAGATGACTCTATCCAGCAAAGTTATCATTTAGAATAGGAGGACTGATAAAGTGCTTCCGAGATGAGATAAAGCTAAAGGAGTTCATCATCACCAAGCAATTATTACAAGCAATATTAAAGACAATGTTATTTAAGAAAAAGGAGAAGAACAAAACTATGAACATTAAAAAGGCAACAAATTCACTGTTATCAACAACTGGGGGAAAAAAAAACAGAGGCAAACAACCAGAGCAGGAACAGAATCGTAAGTATTGAGATCATCTGGAGGGTTATCAGCTGAGAGGGAGGAGTGGGAGGATGGGGGAAAAATTGCGGGGAAAAGAAAGCATAACTGGTAGGTACAAAATAGACAGGAGGATATTAAGAATAGTATAGGAATGGAGAAACCAAAGAACTTATATAGACGACCCATGGACATGAACTAAGGGGGAGGGGTGATTGTTGGAGAGAAGGGGGATACTGGACAGAGGGGGGCAAAGGGGAAGAAACTGAGATAACTGTAATAACATAATTAATAAAGTATACTTAAAAAAAAATCTCTCCCTCCCCCTGCCTCTCTCTTTACCCCTACTGACACATACTGAATACACTAAGTAACCAGGAGCATCTCTGAAAATACTCTACACAGAGGTTTTTGGTTTTTTTATTGTTGTTCAATTATAGTTGTCCACATTTTTCTCCATTACTCTCTCCTGCCCTACCCACCCCCAACCTCCCACATTCAATCCTCCTCACTGCTGCCATTGTCTTTGTCCATGGTTCCTTTATACATGTTCTTTGACTTGACCCTTCCCCTTTTTCCCCCATTATCCCACTTCCCCTCCTCTCTGGTTTTTGTCCATTTGTTCTTTATTTCCATGTCTCTGGTTCTATTTTGCTCACTTGTCTGTTTTGTTGATTAGGATACACTTATAGGTGAGATCATACAGTGTTTGTCTTTCACTGCCTGGTTTATTTCACTTAATATAATACCCTCCAGTTCCATCCATGCTGTCAAGAAGGGTAGGAGTTCCTTCTTTCTTTCTGCTGTATAGTATTCCACTGTGTAAATATATCACAGTTTTTTGATCCATCCATTTACTGATGAGCACTTAGGCTGTTTCCAGCACTTGGCTATTGTAAATAATGCTGCTGTGAACATTGGGATGCAAAGCTTATTTTGAATTGGTGTTTCAGGATTCTTAGGTTATAATCCCACTAGTGGAATGACTGGGTCAAAAGGCAGTCCCATTTTTAGTTTTTTTCAGGCAATTCCATAGTTTTACCCAGTGGCTGAACCTGTCTGCATTCTCACCAACAGTGCACTAGGGTTCCCTTTTCTCCACAACCTCACCAGCACTTGTTTGTTGATTTGTTTATGATGGCCGTTCTGACCGGTATGAAGTGGTATCTCATTGTGGTTTTAGTTTGCATCTCTTGATGGCCACTGATGCTCAACATCCTTTCATATGTCTCTGGGCCCTGCGTATGTCCTCCTTGGAGAAGTGTCTGCTCAGGTCCTCTGCCCATTTTTTAATTGGATTGTTTGTCTTCCTGGTATGAAGTCATGTGAGTTCTTTATATATTTTGGGGGTGAAACCCTTGTCCGAGGTATCATTGGCAAATATATTTTCCCATGTGGTTGGTTCCCTTTTCATTTTGCTGATGTTCTCTTTAGCCATGTAGAAGCTTTTTAATTTGATGAAGTCCCCTTTGTTTATTCTTTCCTTTATATCCCTTGCTTTAGGGGGCATATCAGTGAAAATTTTGCTGTATGGAATATTTGAAATTTTCTTGCCTATGTTCTTCTCTAGGATTTTCATGGTGTCATGACTTATACATAAGTCTTTTTTCCATCTTGAGTTTATTTTTGTGTATGGTTTATTGTTAATAAGGACTGAGATAAAGCAGCCCAGGTGTATAAGTATCATTGGAAATCCACCTACCATAAGGTAAGAAACAATAATGAGAAAGTTTATATTATATAATAACTCAAAACATTATCCTAAGGTAGTGATTTTTGTCAGCCACTGTAATAATTCCATCAGAGATATTTTCTCGATGTTTGAATTTTGTGAAGTTATTTCATATTTTTGAGTCTTAATATCTTTTCTCTTCATGAGAACACATAATATTCAATTGGTAGGATCATGTTATAAATATATATAATTACATAAATGTATATAGTATCTCATACATACTATTAAAAACTCAGTAAAATTAATTACCTTATCTTCCATAAATATCCTTAATACCTGCATATACTTTTTAGTTTCTAGCACTACACTAAGATTTTTTAGAAAAAAATTAATGAAATATTTTAATCCTCACCTAAGGATATGTTTATTGATTTTTTTTTTACAGAGAAAGAAAGAAAACATATGGATGTGAGAGAGAAACATCAATGTGTTGCCTTCCATACATGCCCCAACTGGGAATTGAGCCCACAAGCTAGGTGTGTGCCATGACTAGGAATTGAACTCACGATCTTTGATGCACAGAGTGATACTCCAACCAACTAAACCACCTGACAAGGGCAGGAAAAAAAATACAAATTTAAAAATTATTTATTCATAAAGTATGTTCTTGTATCTTATTTGTTTAAGCATCATCTTAAATTTGTCCTTATGCCTTCCACTGATATTTCTAGGATCCTCTTTTCCACCAAACGGGAAAGTTATAACCCTGTACTTTCCATATTCCATGACCACATCCTTCCAATTTTTTATGTGTATTTTGATTCTCTCTCATTTTTGTCCTTATTACTACTATTCTATGTTGGGGTACATTCATTGTAATTCTATATTACTGTAATAGTTTCTTACTGGTCTCCTTAGCTCTAGGATAGCTCTTGTTTTCTTTAAACCATCCTTCATATATATATATATATATACACACACACACACACACTATATGTATATTCTATATATACATGTGTATATAGTATATATATAGTATATACTATATACTATATACTATATACTACATATACTATATATGTAGTATCTGTGTGTGTGTGCGTGTGTGTGTGTGTGTGTGTGTGTGTGTATATATATATATATATATATATGTATGTATACCCTATGATAACTTTACCATATTGATTTAGGATTAAACATTTTAATTGGAATGATGTTTATGAAAAGATGACTAAATTCTTTTTTATTGAATTTATTAGTATGACATTGTTAATAAAACTATACAGGTTTCGAGTGTGCGATTCTATGATACATCTTCTGTACATTGCATCTTGTGTTTACTACCCAAAGTCAAGTCTCCTGACCATTTATTCCTCTTTTACTTTCTTTTACCTGCCCTGAGCCCTCCTTTAGCATGAGAGGTGAGAGTTTTCATTTCCTGGCCCCTGTATCTATAATCATCTTTATCTGTATTTTCTTCAATTTTCACATATTAAATTTCAATAAAAGTCTTCATGTAATGACTTAAGTATGCCATACTCTGTCTTTATTCTCTTCCTTTCTGCATATATATTAATCTTATTCTTGTGAATATAAACAGAAATAAACTATATGTACTTAAGACAGTTTTAGGATGGTGTAGAGACATGAAGAGGACTTTCTGAAACCATTTATGCTTAATTTTTGATGAGTATTATTTTTGAAAGCTAGTTAAGATATACCTTCTACCCTGCTTGTATCTGCATAAGTAATACAAGTTTGACTCTGAATTTTAATTGTCATGCTTTAGTTTGAAATATTTCTGCTTAGTCCCAGGTACATAATGGAGAAGAAATATTCATAAAACAATTTATTTGAATTGATTCTAACATTAAAATTTGTAGCAAAATTTTAGTAACTCAGAAATAACAAAGGGCACTGAATCTTCACATTAATCCTAAATAGCCTTTTCTTATTACACCTTGAGAGATAGCACACAATTTCTAAACAGAAGGCAATTTAGCCCTTTTTGTACTTAGAATATTACCCATCAGTTAGGATAGGCAGCTTCCTTAATTGCTTTGATGCAAAACAACAACAACAAAAAAAAATACCAACCCAAAACAATTTATGTGCTTTTTTAAATGAGTTTAATTTTCTTTTAAGTTTTTCTTATAAAATTATGCAGCATAGTAAAATCAAGTAAATTATCCACATAGCAGATTCTATTCTTTTTCCTTCTATCAATAAAACTAAATCCCTCAAACTCAGCAAGGCATATTGTATATAAAATTTTATGTTGGTGGAAAATTAAATATATATATATATAACCTAAATTATAAATCTCCCCCTTCTCTCCCAAATAGTCATTTTAAATAAGGTAATTCTCTAAGCCAAAATTATAAAGTATGTGGCCTGAAAATACTACCAAAGATAATAGGGATTATGATATATTTATGGTAAATTTTCATAAGTAACTTGAGAGGAATTTTAATGTTCTGCTTGAATTTAAATGATTTTTAAAAGATTTTATTTATATATATTTTAGAGAAAGAGAGGGGGAGGGAGAAACAGAAGAGAAACATCAATATGTGGTTGCCTCTCGTATGTCCCCTACTGGGAACTTGGCCCACAACCCAGACATGTGCCCTGACTAGGAACCGAACCGGTGATCCTTTGGTTCACAGGCTGGCACTCATTCTACTGAGCCTCACCAACTAGGGCAGATTTAAATGTTTTTTAAAAATTATGGACACTTTTTAGCTAACCACAAAAAATGGTTTGGCCTCATCTATTTCATTTTCACACTGCGACAGTGAAAATCAGGAGAGAAAACATTGTGTACAGGATATAAAGTAGGCCCCAAATATTAAATACCTGATTGATTCCACTTAAATGATATTTACAGCATGAAAATTAGTTAGATTCCATAATGTGATTAAATTATGACAAACCAAACAGTTTTTTAAATGCTTCTCGTTTTAGGAGATTTTAATATTCAATGTGAAGGGAAGGAATCTCAATGCCCAGGCATGGTTGAAATAATAAACATTCAAACGGCCAAGCTGTACATTAAAAACAAATGGGTCAGTCTCTTGGTTTGTGCTTGTAACCAAAACATTGAGGATATATATCTGTCTGATACATGCTATGCTCAAAAATTCCTGATGGAGTTGGAAAAATAACATTGCTGTTCCAGTTGACCATGGAAGAGCAACCTGCATTTCTTCCACAGGAAATGACATCCTTGAACACCACTGGCAAAACTTGAGTGCTATGTTTTGCCTTCATATTGGATATGTGGGTATGCCTGCATCTCTAAGGTTTTGCTTTCAACTAAGGGCAATACAGACCTGTACTTCCTTCACACTTTAAATTCTCAGAGTGGGCTGGGAAATGTAAAACCCTGAGGTTGGTCATATCCAGATCAATCCCCGGGGTCCTCCCTAAATTCTACCTTTATCCATCCTACTCCTGCCAAAGAGCTTTTTGTCTTTTTCTTTCTTCCTTTTTTTATTAAAATAGGGCAGCAAGTCATCTCAGATGACTTGTTCCTCGTATCTCAGATGGTGTGTTCCTTGATCCCCTTCCAAGCATGAATGAGGGCAAAAATTAAACTGGCAAAATGACTTGTTAGGGAACTCTACCTCTGAATTTGCCACTCTTAATGAAGCTCATGGTCCGCTAATAAATATTATTACACTGTGGAACTGATTAAAGCAAACTTAGAAAATGTGGCATTTACAAGTATTTTTTTTTATCATCTTTATTTAGCATAAGTATTCAGGTTGTTTTGGTTTAGAGCAATGAAATGATTCTGCTTCAAGTTGTAAACACTAAAACAAAAAGGGTAATCAAAATACCCCCCTTACACACCAGACTCAGCCGTCCTCTGTCCCGTGTAGAGAATATGAGGGCCAACAATGGATGCCATGATATCCCACGGGCTGCTGTGTCTCTCAGAGAAGGAATTATAGTCTGGGTGGGAAGATTCATCACTTGATTGATACTGAAACTGATCCAAAAACTGTCTTGGAAACTTCTTCAAACTGCTGGCAGATCAATTTGACAAGCAGCAATCAGAGTCTGCTAAACAAAGACATCATGCCAGACCACAATTAAAAGACAAAGCATAATTATAAACTAATTTTCAAAGAAATGGCCACAAAGAATTTTAAGAATACCTTAAAGAAATTTGCAGCTAAACTGATGCACTGGCCAATATTGAACACATTCTACACTTATTTCCCTTGATAGTCAAAATATATTTGACGTTTGTTGACCTTTATATTACAATCTATTATACATTCTGTGAATGCAATTTTTTATCTTCCTAGGCACTGTTGCATGTCATACAGTATTGTTTTAAGAATTAAAATAGCATATTTAAAGATGTTCATTTGCAGATTTCCTTTCTTATTGTAGAACCGATGAACAGTATTCATTAAATCTGTAACCAAGCTTCAGGTACCGCTGCCTGTTACCATGAAATCCCATACTCGCGAGGCAGGTGCTGATGTAAAGTGGCTTATTCAGATGCTGACCATCTGGAAGATGGGGACTCATGTATTAAAGTCCATCTCCCCATTTCAGCAGAGACAGAGGTTTTTATAAGGAGGGAGGGGGAACAGAACAAAGAGATCAAGGGAGGGGGTTGAAAAATTCTCCACATGCAGACCAGTACAGTCCTTTTCAATAATGCAAGTGAGGGTCCGGTGTGCATCATTCTGGTATAGTCATCACGGCTTCATGTCTTCCTGAGTTTACATCATCCTGGGTCTGTGGTTGAAGGTCAGCAAATCTCCTGGAACTGGGATACTAGAAAGTCAGGGTCTGTATCTTTTGAAGTCAGTTCCTAGGATTCTTACACAAACATGCTGTTCATCTACAAGCCACATATTAGTCAGAGTCAGTACTTATAGAAACAGTGTCAAAAGAAAGGTGAGGTAGGTTACAATTTCTCACTGTTACAATTTCCCACTGATACAAACCCACATATTTATTCAAAGAAGAATTAAAACATCATCACCAGGGGGAAATTCCCCTATTTTTTAAGTGAAGGTTTGACTAGCATCTGAAATCTGATAATTATATAATTATTCATATTTATTAACTTTATATAACTTCAATAACATTCTTAATTTTTTCTTTCCCTTCTTGTCTTAGATGAATTACAACATTTGCTTTTTTTCATCCGCAACTTCTCAACTGGAATTTGCCAGCAAAAGTCAAACTCAGGGAAGGGGGTGGGGTGTTATTACTATAAATTCATGACCAGAATCCCATCTAAATCTTCAGTCTCCCAGTCTCGTTCACACTGGATCTTTCTTCACTTATCACTTACATAATAAAGCTGGACTAACATCAACAAAACAAAAATGACAAAACTTCATCACAACTGAAACACCACCTGATTGAAATATACCAGTATTTTTGCTATGGAAGGGTTTATTGAATTGGTGCATTTCATTTTCATTTCATCTATATTTTTCCTTATTTTTTTTCAAGGTTAAAAGAGGGTTTTGAATATAACCATTATTATGGTAAGAATATAAGAGATATGGATTTTTTTTCTGCCTCCTGAGTTTCCCCCTCACACAGGCTTGTATTTTTGTGTTGTGTTTGAAAGACTTCCTTTCTTAAAAGCAATGATTTGTGTTTGGTTGCTGATTTTATTTTATAATTGTTTTGACTAGGGCAAGAATACAGAGAGGCAAAGACCTGCTTCCATCTCTCATTTGAAGGACTTGCCACTAATTATTTGTAACAGAATACCCACACGGATGCATGGATCACTTTATGTAGAATATAATGTACTTTTACACATCATAGGGATATGTTTAAATTATATTAATTCATTCATTTAAAAATATTTATTGAGAGTCTTCCTTTTGACAAGCAATTTTTTGGATGCTGGGGATACAAAAAATGCAATCTTGTACTCAAGTAACTTAAAAAGCCTAAAGGAAAAAATACTCAAGTAAATCAACAACATAAAGAGTGCTATGTGTACCATGGAAACAGAGGTGTAAGGCAGGGAACTTCTAAAACAACTTGAAGGATGTAAGCAAGAGCCAACATTACACACATACACACATACCTCACCTGACCATGAATATATTTTTTAATTTTTTAGAAGATTTTATTTAGTTTTATTTTTAGACAGAGGGGAAGGGAGGTAGAAAGAGAGGGAGAGAAACATCAATGTGTGTTTGCCACTCACATGCCCTCGACTGGGGACCAGGCCTGCAACCCAGGCATGTGCCCTGACTGGGGAATCAAACTGGTGACCCTTTGGTTGGCAGGCCGGCGCTCAATCCACTCAACTACACCAACCAGGGCAAATATTTAAATAAACTAAGTCTCTGAGTTATCTCTGAAGTCAAGTTGCTTGAGCAAACACCTCTGCTATGCCCATGTTCTGTGCTCAAATTCTCTCATCTGTAAAATAAAGTTTTTTAAAACACAGTAGTACTAAGCAAACAAGGTTGTTGAAAGTATATAAGGTCAATGCTTAAAATAGGTCCTGGCACATGGTAAGCAATCAATAAATATTAGCTATTATTTTTCTAATGTTGCTTTTTCTGACTAAAAACCAATATTTGTTTTTAGAAACAATGAGAAAGTGTAGATGAGCAAAATAGTTTTAAATATAAAATATCCTCCAAGGTAATTACTATGAAAAATATTTATACTTATCTTCATTTGCATCATTATCCAGTGTTTTTACTTGTGTCTGTATATGTATGTTTTTAAAACATGTGAATTACATCATACCTTAAGGATTCTTTTTCACTTAGCAAGCTATTATAAACATTATCTCAAATTAAAAATATTAATTTACAACATTTTTCTTAATGGCTCAAAAGAATTATGTTAAATAGGTATAAAAATTTTACTTGAGTCTTCTATTGTAGGACACCTATACTAATTCTTTATTTTCACTTACACAAAAAAAGTCTGTCATAAATATCTTTATAATTTAACTCTTATATGGTTAACTAATGCCCTAGGATTTTTTTAAGAAATTCAAATTGCTCTGTCAAATGTAACATGCATAAATCTGTAGAATATTAAATTTAAGCTGTAAAATGAAATTACTACAAAAACATTCTAAATGTGCAATTAAAAGGTTATTATAGGTGATTACCTAGAAAATTATAAAAGTTCCAATAAATAGCTAAAATGTACAAAGAATTTTCCTACATTTGCCACATGACCAACCATCACTCGACTCCTGCAGAGAAAGCAGGCAGAACTCATGGACATCACACTGGCCTGCCTCCCTTCCGGTGTAAAAGGGCCACATTTGTGTGAATCAGTATTTCTTTTGTGTTTGCATCTCCTGTATTAAAAAAATCCTATCTGTATGGTCTAGTTGGCTATACATACTTTTCTAATTGCTTTTTTTCTATTTCCATCCTTATATTTCCTTCCCTTTAGTAACAGAATCATAAGTTTTAACTGTGTGTGTGGCCACAAACTTCTAGTCAGTGAAGTGTAAGTAGAAGCAGTGTGTGTTAACTGAAAAGAGAAATTGCCTACCATACATTTTCTTTCTTTTTCTACTCTATGTGCTATAGTATGAACCTGATGCTTGTGAATAGTGTCAATGGAAATAATGGGGACATTATTAGAGAAAGAAAAAGAAAGAAAGAGAGAGAGAGAAAAAATTATTTGCATAAATTTTAACTCCACGTTTTTTATTGTTTTTTTTTTTTGTTTGTTTGTTTGTTTTGTGTGTGTGTTTGGTGTTGGGGTAGTGAGAGAATATTTGTGAAAAGGTTTTCCTGAAGCCATGAGAAAAGCAAATTTTCTTAGTAGAAAATAGAGACATTTAGAACTAAACTAGTTTTCTGTTCTCTGTAGGAAAAAAAAATTAAGCCCCATAAATTTCAATGGCTTTTTGAAGCTTTATATTTTACAACGAATGTACAGTACTTTAAAAAGTATTTTTAAGTATATTTTTCTCTTACGGGTGTTGCATCTTTTAATCTGGATGATAACGACAATATTGAATTTGCACTCATGAATATTTATGTCCTCAGGAAGTGTCTGGAAAAAAAAAACAACAATATTTCGAAGCAACTAACCTCAGAATAAGACTTTTCCCCATCTGCATGTCTGGCAAGAACAGCGGGTCCGGCTTTTTCTCCCAAATGCTGGGCGGATCCCAGGTCTCAATACAGTGATCGGCCCTAGTGAAGCTGGAGTTGTGGAATCTCAGATACATTCTTCTTTCCCTCAGCTGAGCGCTTACACTGTATCAGGAACTACACTGAATAATTTCACCTCTTTTCATTCTTACAACGGCCCTGTGATTTCGGTGTTTTATCTCCATTTTTTGAAGAGAAAAAGAAGGATCAGAGAGTTGAGCTAGATTTTGAAACCTGGTATCTTGAATTGGAAATCCTTGAATTTACATTTCAGCTTGTTACTTCTTATTTTATTCCTTGACTTTGTCCAGGACAAAGTTTTGATAACTTAGATAACGCATTCTCCAGCTGAGCACAATGTAACCACATGCCTTGGTGGACAGAGCTACTGACCTTCACTCCCCTGCACTGATCCCCTAGCTTTTTAAAAATTTTATACCTTTTGATTTTTCCTTTTGTACAAAATAAATATAATATTCTTTGCAGCAAACTAATATTCAGGTTTTTATAGTATTCTGCTCAGCGTAAACAATTTTTGTAATTAAAAATATCCTGTTCAAGTATCCTTCTAAAGAGATACTTTGTATGTGAGAATCTGCAAAGTGAGATTGCTGAACCAAACATTATGTCTTAAAATGTATTTTATATTATTATTTTCTAGCAAGGTAATAGAAATTCGTATTACCAGAGTGACCTATCAAAGAACCCAATTCTGTATATTTTTGCCAAAATAGGTAGCTTTGATCTTTTTTTGTTTTTAATTTCAAATTTGATGATAAAAGAATATTTGTTTTTGGATTGTACTTTCCTGTCACATAATTAAATAGAGTTTCTTTTAATTAGTTATGGATCAATTATATTTTTTTGTGTATGAATAGCCTCATTATAAACCTTTGAAATTATTTACTCTTGGTATTATCTCTTCTATCAATTTATAGACAGCTATCAAATATGAGAGAATATTAAGTGTCTAGTTATCATATGTACCACAACTACATTTTCTCAATCTATTGTTTGTCTTTTGTTTGGCTATATTTGTCACATGGACATTTTAATTTGTGTGAAGTCAAATGTTTCAGTACTTTGTATGGTTTCTTTTTTTATTGTCCTGCTTAAAAGGCTCTCTCTCTACAGAAGGCATTCACATATTCGTCAACATTTTCCTAATACTCTTATTATTGGATATTTTACCCTTCAAATGTGTGCCATAAATGCATTATTCTGAGGAAAACAACTCATAGCCACCTGCAGTCATGTAATTAAATCTGGCTTTCCTTTTCAAATCCCTTCTACTCAGTCCTGTACATAGCTGTCCTGGGAAGTAAAATATATCCTGAGATCAAGCTTTTCTGCCATAATGTAATCTCTAGTTCTTTTCTTGTACATGAATGATGAACAAGAGAGTAAGCCATTAATTCAATTTGTGCAAGTTCAACTCATTTTTCTAGTGGCTATAATAAAATTGCATTTAGAATAAACATAAGGATAATGAGCATGCCTTCCTTCTATCTTACTACTTTTGAGAAAGTGTTCTTTAAGGATTACCACTGAACAGACACAGGCTCCTTCTGTGTATGCATTTATTTCATTACTCCTGAGCATCTTCTTTGTCTCCAAACAAACAAACAAATTAATTTTCATTTTCAGGTGTTTAACTCCAACCCTATCCATACATTTCTGTTGTGAGGATGTGTGTGAATTTTAGTTCTCTTCCCTTTCCATCTCCAACTTGGGTTATTGTCCGTACGATGCCATGTCAACTTTCTCATACACATTTTTTCACTGGTATTTCTCCCAGTCAAGCAGAGAGGTCCTCTTCACACAGCCCTTTCCTAGTATTCCACGATTCTGAATACTTTGGTACTGGTCATTGATAATTTGTTTTATCTTTTTCATCTTTTTAGGGCAAGAATATTCTCATTGAATATCCTGAATTTCGAAAAATTAATTTGGGTACCCAGAATTACAGAGCTATTTCATTCTTTCTTGGAAATATGACAGTAAAATTTTTCTTGATTATTGTTTTCCCTACCAACTACGGTTTCCTCTTTTCCTGAAGATAAAAAATGAGGTGTGAGGCTGTCTCCAGTCACTCTATGAAAATATCCATCACCCCATGGTAAAGAACACGGACAAATCTCACAATGAGATATCAGATCAGAATGTTATAAATATGCCTAGGAATTTAAACAAGGAATGACAATATCAAAAAAATTAACTTTTAACACAGGATCAAATAGACATTATCGATTCAATGGAATTTTTGTGTAATAAAATGGAAGGGTAGTTTTCTTTAGCACCTCAGATGGAGGACTGGAGACAAAAGGCAGCAGAACAAATTACCAAGGAGGGGTGGGTAGCCCTTGAATTCTATAAAAGATCAAGGGCTTATTAAAAAGGCATGTCTGATATTCCATTTTGTAATATTTGTTCTGCTAGCACATAAATTCCAATAACTCTAAAAGTAGGAACTCTAAGCATTAGGGTGCATATATTGTATGTGCAATATAGTATAAGTAATATATATGTAAATCTTATTTACATCAATAGTATTAAAGGTAGTGACATAATCATGTCATATTTACAAGTATAGACAATGAACTGACAGTTTGCACGATTTACTGGGCATCACAGAGGTAGTAAATATGGAGTTAAGATATGAAACAAAGAGATTTGATCCCTGGAGTCCACATCAATAAAAGTATACTAACTATTCATTGCAGGCTGATTCATACACAAAAAACAGAGAGGTATTTTTTTAGGAGGATAGACCTCAAATATAAAACTAAGTTCTATGCCTTTATAAATATGTAGCAGAATATGAACTATTCCCAGGATACTAAAGTGATTTCTTCATTGCCACTTGCTTAGTTCAAAAAAAAAAAAAATCCTATCTGTATGGTCTAGTTGGCTATACATACTTTTCTAATTGCTTTTTTTCTATTTCCATCCTTATATTTCCTTCCCTTTAGTAACAGAATCATAAGTTTTAACTGTGTGCGTGGCCACAAACTTCTAGTCAGTGAAGTGTAAGTAGAAGCAGTGTGTGTTAACTGAAAAGAGAAATTGCCTACCATACATTTTCTTTCTTTTTCTACTCTGTGTGCTATAGTATGAACCTGATGCTTGTGAATAGTGTCAATGGAAATAATGGGGACATTATTAGAGAAAGAAAAAGAAAGAAAGAGAGAGAGAGAGAGAGAGAGAGAGAGAGAGAAAGAAAGAAAGAAAGAAAGGAAGGAAGGAAGGAAGGAAGGAAGGAAGGAAGGAAGGAAGGAAGGAAGGAAGGAAGGAAGGAAGGAAAGGAAGGAAAACCACTGAAGCTACAAAAGAGAAGAATCTGGTTCCTGGAGTGATCCTTTGGAGATGAGATGCTTATCTACAGTGGAATGACTAGGTGAGAGAGAAATTTTTATCTCAATCTCACATGCTCTATGCTCTGTTGATTCTGCTCACTCTCTATTATAGGGCTTTATCTCTACCCTAAGTAATACATTTTCTTGCAATTCATTCACCATAGAGTAGCCAAAGTAAACTTTTAAAATACATTTGAGATCACCGCCATGCTTTGTTTAAAATCTTCCAGTGCCCCTAATGTATTTTATTTGAAGTAAAATCCACACTTTTGTATCATACCTTACAAGGTCCTTCAAAAACTAGAAGTACCTTACTTTCTACACCTTATCTTACTCTCTCTTACAACTTGGCCATGTTGACCTTCTCCTTGTTTCTTGAATAGTTTGTTCCTTCCTGCCTTTGGTCTTTGAGACTTAATGTCCCCTCAGGCTAAGGGCTTAGTTTCTCAATGCTGTTTGCATAGCTTCAGAGCCACATTCTCTTCAGCATACTGATCTCGAAGAGAGCACTTCCATAAAGTTACTGCCACACTCGTTTTTATATCACTAAATATAAATATATTATATTTATAACTCTTTTTAATTTCTGAAAGTGTTGTTTTTATGTATTTGGTTGTCATTGTCTATCTCTTTCTCCCACATTGTAAGCTACATGAAGTCAAGAGCCTCTGTTTTCTAGTTCTTTCTGTATACTGCCATCTAGATCAATGTCAACCTACTTATACATATTCAAGAAGTAATAAAACAATTAATAGATGGAGAAGCTATAGGGGACTACGAGAATGTTCCATTCTTGGTCATCCTGTGATAGTTTATAAACAAAAAGGGGTAACATGTGGAGTCAAATAGATATCTTAAAACATGTGGTAAACCCAGCTGACAAATGAGTTTAAAAGCTATATTTAATGTGTATTTTATTTGAATTATGTATTCAGCAGAATGTAAACTTTTGAAGAAATTGAATTTTACTATGTAATCAGGATCTTACATTATAGTTTAGGGACACAGAGAGTTGCTTGATTATTTACATAGGTAGAGGAAGAAAAGAGCTACTGAAGCAAATGTAATTCAGTGAAATTTCAGATCATTTAAAAAATTTTAGTGTGATGTTTCAGAACAATATTTATTACTGACATCTACATAATTTAGTCTTCCTTTTTTCAAGAATCAACGTCTTACCATAAAACTCAGGCAGTGATACTAAAGCAGATTTAACCCTAGTGTTTTTAGAAGGTGGGAACTCCAAATACTTTGTTGAAATTTACAAAAACAGACTAAAACAAGAATAAGCCATAACCAAACCTTGAAACTAAAAGTTCCCACAAATCCACATAACAGCACAGTACAATGAAAGTATGCATGATAGCCAGAAAGGGTTAGTAGGCTTAGTAGGATAGATTATTTGGACATGAAAAGTTGGTTTCCTTACGTTTTTCTTTTCATTTTCTGATTTTAGAAGTGGTAGAATTTTTATATTTCCATTGAAGCTATGGAGTGATGACTAATAGTTCACAATTTACATAGCTAATCTCATTTACCTTTGATGTTTCCATCACATTTTCAAACATTATAATGTTTTTCCTGTCTAATGCCAGACTTCTTCTGTCCCTGATAATACTTCACATAGAATTTTGCATATAGTAAATACTAAAAAAAATTAGTTTGAATAGGTTACAAGCAGGAAACATATCTTATATATGAATTATATTTTCTCAGAATCTATGTATGATAAAATATAATCTGTTGTCTGCAGGAGCTTAAAATCCACACCTCTCCAATACTTCTCCAAATTCAATACAGCTTATATGGTTATATTTGTGAAGCCATAGAGTGTATGTGTGAGTGTGTGTTTAATATATTAACTTTATATGACCTTAATGCTGGTGAATTACATTAAAGGGAACAAGAAAAGAAACCAAGCTTGAAGCAGATATTAAAAATTCACACATCTGAGGTTTCAAATGTTTAATTAGCTCTCCCAGTGTGATCCCTTCCAGGTATAGTATTGTTTAATTTCCTGGCAATACACAGCTTTCTTGTTTTCTCTTTTTGGCATTATGATTTTTATTGAACTATTTGATTCATTTTACTGCAGAAAACAAAACAAAGGGCCAGAAAATTTTGACTGTCTTCCCCATCATTTTAGTAGAAAAAGACAGGTTCACATTTAAATTATCTTTGAAACAGAAATTTTGCAGGAAAAGGATGACTCTGCTGTATCATTTTATGCTAATATGTTCTGGAGATGACTACTAAATTCAGTCTATTTGAGCACAGCTTGACTTATGAACTATGGTTCAGTTTCTTCAACTAAAAGTCCAGTGTATTTATATATTTACTATGCCCACTATTTTAGTGATTGAATAGAAATCTTAAAAATTTGCAAATAACTGTGCAAAAACTGAGCCTGAGAGACTGACTGCTATAAGCTTGGTAAACAATGGGGTAGTCCCGAAATAATTGGTGATTTGGGGGCTACCTTTGTTTCAGAACTTAGTGTGTGAATACAACTTTCTCTCATTGGGTGCGGGGAGAAGAAATAGAACTGCTAGCATCTTCCAGGATACAATATTATTGCCCTTCAAGAAGCTAGAAGAAGAAAGTGACATCAAATCCTTTTCCAAATGTAAAATGGTTTTATTTTATCCACACAAATCACAATAAACAACAATAAAAGCTGGAACTGAAAAGTGTAGAAAAAAGAAATAAACTAAGGAATTGGGTGTGGTTTTTCCTATGTTAGTTATAAGTTAAATTGCATCTCCCCTCAAAAACATAGGAGGAAATCTTAACACTGTGTACATATAAATGTAGTCTTATTTGCACACAGGACCTTCGCATATTTAATCAAATTAAGATGAGGTTGTTAGTGTAGGTCTTAATCCAATATGATTGGAGAAGAAGAGGTCAATTATGACAAAGATATAAACACACATAGAATGGTATGTAATGACAGAGGCAGAGATTGTAATGATGCTTCTACGAGTTAAGAAACAGGAAACATCGATCGGAACACCTGGAAGCTGGGGGAGGTGAAGACGGATACTTCCTCAGAAGCTTTGGATGGAGCGTGCCCATGGCAATGGGAAAGCTATTTACAATTCCAGAATTGTAAAACAAAAATTGTAATTTGTTTAAGTCACCGAACAACTGGTACTTTATTATGGCAGCCCTAGGAAACTAATACAAAATTATTTTTACTTAGAATGTTATGTTAATAACCACCTAAAATTACCCAGGTAATCCCCATTCCAATTACGTACAGGGAGTAATGAGGTATTTATCAAAAGCCTAGGTCACTATTTTTCTTTTCAATTAATTGCCCTTGACTTGTGTATCTAGGATTTTTTGTTATCAATGTTGAACTATTTTGTAGGTATGTATCTTAAATGGATGGATGTGTGTTTACACTGATCATTACATACCATAACAAAAATAATATGACAATGAGTACATCTTTAGAATGTACCTAAATATTGATATAGTTCCATATATCAGCATTTTAAATGTTTATTAATAGTGGCTCCTGGCCTCTGAGCTCCAATAAAAGATTTCTGGTCAAACACTACATTTAATATTATCATTGGCTCATTCTTAAAACTTAGATTTTTCCCTGTCTTCACTTGAGTGCTACACCTTAAACTTTCTATAATCAAAGCTGGTCTTTCTTCTTTCCATAACCCAAGATCAACCCTGACCTGTAGTATTCTTCTGCACTGTCAGTGAAGTTATAAGATTTCTTAAAAATCCATTTTACTTCCCTTAACACTTTCTCACCATTTCTCTGTCTCTTCCTTTTTCCTACTTTGATAATGAAGCCCTCCTCTCTCTGAAATTCCAAATTACAAAACACACTTCACATTCCGCTTACTGACTCTAATGGTTGTCAGATGAATTTCCCACAATTGCATGAGATATATTTGGATAAAACATTGATTGTATTACTCACCCACAAGTATTTACTATACATTGCTGTATGTCAGATATGGTAATAATTGCTGGAGATAAAAAGATAAATGAAATATAACCTTTTTTTCTCTAAGAACTCATAACCTCTTAAAGGAAGTATATATGCAAATAAATTAATTGCAATCAATACGGCATATGCACTACTGGAACAACAACTGTGCCATTGTCAAGAACAGAGTCAATATTTCTGCCTGCAATTTAAAGGATACACTGAGGTGGTAATATTTAAACTGTTTTGGCAGAAGTTTTCTAAGTTTTCACCAATTTTCCTGTGGTTTTACCGCTGAATCTTCCTGCTAGGCTGAATTTTCTGGGCCTTTGCAGCTGGAAGAGATCATGTGACTACTTCTTACTAGTGGGAGCAGAAATTACATATACCATTTCCAGGAGAGGCCTTTAAAAATCTCTCCAAAGATGTTTATTCTCTCAACACTTAATGGAGTATAGAGGATTCGCTGAGGGAGTCTTTCCTTCGAAAATCACAGTATTGAGATAAAAGGAGCCTGGACCCCTGAATTACTTTGTACACAGCAGTCTGCCAAATAGTGTGAAATACATCTTTTGTATTATATTTAGCCACTGAGATCTTATGACTGTTTTTATGTACAACCATTAGTCTAACCTTACTAATACAGCACCCTTATTATAATACTTTTGATATATTGGATATTGGAAAAGTAAATGAGAGCTTGCCAGACAAAGAAGGGCTGAAAGGACACCATGTACCAACAGGCTCAGTTACAAAAGCGAGTAGAGTAGCCAGAGAGCGGTGGCCGTCAGTGAAGAGTGATATGTCATCCTACAGGAAGGCAGAGTAGGTCCTTAGGGGAATGTCAGGAAATTGGACAGTAAGTTAAATGAATTTTAGAGGGCTTTAATGCCAAACAGAAAATGAAAACCAGGAAAGTTTTTTAAAGTGAAAGAATGCCAATGACATGAGCAAGTCTAGTTTTCACCTACCTCACTGTCTTCCCTCCCTTTACTCTTTTTCTTTTTTCTTTTATGGGGCACAATAACTCCTGACACTATAATTAATGGTCTTAAAGAGAGCAAGACTGGGTGGCTGGGAAGGCAATGGTATACCACTGAAGCAATTTGGAAAGATATGATTAGGGCCTATGTTAGTAAGGAATTGTCATTGTCCAAAGAGAAGTCTGGTCATTGTCTCCAGTTTCTGGAAGGTAACCTCTTAATCCTTGGCATTTCTTGAGTATCTTTGTTTTTAATGCTAACTCTCTAGGACCACACCTGATAGTTTAAAAAGATGACTCAGAGTGGGATTAGCCACACTGTATAGTGCTAGGGTAGGGACTGGCTACATTAGAATGCTGAACCATATAATTTAAGGTAGGGGCTTTGAATCTTGCAATACAGTCAATCTAGACACTGAGTTAGGTTTAATAACCAGGCATATTTCTCAGTTCAACATAGGTGATCAATCAATCATGCCTACATAACAAAACCAATAAAATCTCTGGTCACTGAAGGTCAGGTAAACTTCCAGAGGTAGCAATACTCTGTGTTTATTGTCACACATTGATGCTGGTAGGGTAACTCCTCCTGGGACACCAGAAACCTTGCATGTGGAACATTCCCAGACTCTACCCTATGTGTCTCTTTATTTGGCTGATTTTCTGTGTCCTCTTAGTGTAATGGTTATAACCATGAGTATGACAGGTTTCAGTACATTCTGTGACACTTTCTATTGGATTGTTAAACCTGAGGGTGGTTTTGAGAAACACTCATACTTGAAGTTAGTGTCAGAAGTGACCCCAGTAGGGGACGCAAGATAGATAACCACACATTGATGTTTCTCTCCCTCTCTCCTTTCCTTCCACTCTTTCTAAAAATAAATAAATAAAATCTTAGAAAAAAAGAAATAGGAAGTAAATTTGGCCTTTTGAGTCAACTCTATTCATAATGTTAGTGGAGCAATTTCTCCCTCCTCCTCTAAGTAATCCTGGCTTCCTTGTGCTATTTCTTACTCCTGCCCAGGGAAGTGGACTAAGGTAACCTAAACACCTTGAGGGATAAAGAAATAAGACCTCTAATTCAAACCATTTTCTCTTCCCTTTTTCTTTTCTGAGATAGTATCCTGAGGAGGCAAACACTGGTTGGCTGCTATCTATTTAAATTGTACTAGGTTGGCGCAAGGGGGAGCATGGCTAATAAGTTTCTAATGTAGTACTCTGTCTACTTCTTAGGTTCAGTGTTATGAAGCCCATTGTTGCTGCAAATCTAAGTTAGTTCCTCCTACCTAACATTTTTTATTAATAAAGTTATAATTTGATTTCTATATTTTGAGTTTGTTCATCTCTCAGTTAATCCAGAATTTGAGCAAGGTAAGTGGAGTTAATAATTATTCCTCCTTCATCTTGTCCCAAATCTCAATAACTGGAAGTAAATATCTAGGAACAATTTTCTTAATAAAAAAAAATATAGGCTAGATTAATGATATCTGTGCAATATTAGATGGCAAGTTGCTACTTGCTATTGTAACAGACATTTTATGAAGCTAATTATTATCATCTGTTAGGACAGTGGTAATTAAGATGTACAAGAATGGTTACTTTTGGAAAACATTTTTTAAATTAGAATTAACGTAATTTGAAAGCTATCAGGTTTGAGAAAAGAAAGAGGAATGGGAGTTTATAGCTTGAGAGATTTGCATTTAGTAAACTAATACATTCCCTTGTGAAATTTGGGAATGATGATTTTACTTGAAAATATATTAAGCTGAGGATGCATATATAACATATAAATGAGATCTCTGGAAGGAAACCTAGATACCTGGAGAATATAGCTGCTAACAACAGCAAAGATATCTGTATTTTTTTCTTAATCTTTAAAGACCTATACTTTCACATTCCTATCTCATGTAAGCAGAAACGATTTTGACAAGTCTCCTAAATTAAAAAGAATACATAATGTTTGCCTATACTTAGAAGCCAGGCATGTTTTCAAGTAATTTTTTCTATCTATTTCATGATATAATAGTTCTATTAAAGCCTGTTATCAAAATAGTGTCAGCAAGGTGGTAGAATGGGAGTTTCCAGGGTTTGTCCTCTCATGGAAAAATCAATTTGAATAACTATCCACACTCAAAAATACCTTCGCATGAGTTAGGAATTCCAGGCAAGAGATTACTGCAACTGATTAGAGTACGGAAATAAGAACGCATGCATTGAAGAAGGTCTGAATGAAAACATTATATTACACATGTCACTCTTTCCCCAGGTCTAGGCAGTCCAATGCTGAAAGAAAGAAGGAGAATGAAGTACAGCTTTTGCTGTGGACCCCAATGTGAAGCTCACCCCAGGGAACACCAGCACAGGCTCGTACCCATGGACTTAGGACCCAGCTCATCCCCATGGGCCATAGCGCCAGGCCCACCTCAGTACAAGGCCAGCCCCCATAGACTCAGGCTCAATACTTTGCTCAGCACAAGATTAGTCTCTGTGGGTGCAATCTCCAGACCTGATCATTTGGACTCACTCACAGGGTCTACCCAGGGTCCCTGGGGCCAGGCTGGTATCCATGGGCCCAGCATCAAGGTCTAATCACCTGGGCCCATATCTCAGGCTTGCCACTGTGACTCCAAGTTACAAGTCTACTTTTTAGAACCAAGCACCTTATCTGATCAAGTGGATCCAAGTTCCAGGTCCACTGCATGGATCGACCTGGGCCTGCCTACCTGCTGACCTAGGCACCAGATCAGGCTGCCCACAGACCCAGCCAGATGGCACTCTCAGAATCTCTTGTCAGGCTGACTGGTGAAGAGCTCTTCCTGCCAAAGGAAGTTAAGGAAGCCTTAAAAAGGTACCCACTACTGCAAATGTTCAAATGCTAATTCAAAGCTACAGAATTACAAATAATTATGGAAACATGACACTATGAAAGGAACAGAATAAAGCACAAAAAACAACCCTAAAGAAATTGACCTCTTTGACCTACCCAACAAAATTAAAACTAATCATCTCAAAGAGGCTAGTGAGCTACAAGACCACAGCTAAGCAACTAAACAAAATCTTTTCCAACCACAGTGGTACAAAACTAGAAATGAATAATCAGAGGAAAATTAGAAATTCATAAATATTTGGAAATTAAACAGCACAATCTTGAGCAATCAATGTGTCAAAAAAAAGTATCAAAAGGAAAAAGAAAAAAATATCTTGAAACAAATAAAAATGGAAATGGGATGCAGCAAAATAGCTCTAAGAGAGAAGTGATTAATGTCTACATTAGGAACAAAATACCAAGGAATACATTTAACCAAGTAGGTAGAAGACCTGTACGCTGAAAATTATAAGATATTGATGAAAGAAATTGAAGAAGGCACATAAATGGAAAGGTACCCCATGTTCGTGGGCTGAAAAAATCAATATTGCTAAAATGCCATGCTACCCAAAGATATTTACAGATTCAATGAAATCTCTATTAAACACTATGCCTTCTCAATCTTTTTTTATAATGCTTTGTAATTTTTAGTATACAGGTCTTTCACATACATTGTTAATTTTTTTCTAGGTAATTTATTATTTTGGTTGTAATTGCCAAAGGAATTGTTTTTTTTTCCATTTCTTTTCCTGAAATTTCATTGTTGTGATATAGGAATATAATGGATTTTTATACATTGATTTTGTATCCTGCAACTATACTATATTTGTTTATTGTTTCTAATAGTATATACAGATCATATATCATAGAAATATACACTTGAAACCTATATTTACAAATGTCATTACAATAAATTTAATTTTAAAAAGACAATAGCACTTTTTACATAAATTTAAAAAATACTGTCCTAAAATTTATATGGAATCACAAAAGACCCCAAATAAGCTAAAATAATCTTAATCAAAAGTACAAAGCTGGAGGCAACACAATACCTGATTTCAAAATAAACTATAAAGCTATAGTATTGAAAATATTATGGTATTGATATAAAAACAGAAATATGGGCCAGTGAAGTAAAATAGAGAACTCAGAATTAAACCACATATTTATTGTCAATTGTTCTTCCCCAAGATTGTCAAAAACTGCTGATGGAAAAATGACAGTCACTTTAATAAATGTTGTTGGGAAAAATGGTTATACACATGCAAAAAATAAAATTGGACCTGTTTCTTACTCCATATGTAAAAATCAACTCAAAATGGATTAAATACTTAAATGTAAGACCTTAACTGTAAAACTACTAGATGAAAATATAGAGTCAAATCCATTACATTGGGGTTGACAATGATTCTGTGGACATGACACAAAAATACACAGGCAGCTAAAGCAAAAATAGACAAGGGAGATTTTATCAAACTGAAAAACTTCTATACAGCAAAGACAAAAATTGGCAAAGTAAAATGGCAACTTACAGTAGGGGAGAACATATATCAGATAGGGTGTTAATTTTTAAAGTATATGAGAAGCACTAATAACTCTCAATAGCAAGAAAATAACCAAATTATAAAATGAGCAAAGACCCTGAAAGGTCATTTTTCAAAAGAAAACATACAAATGGCAACAGCTATGTGAAAAGATGTTCAACATAACTAATCATCAGGGAAATGCAAATAAAAACCAAAATGAGATATTACACCATTAGAATGACTATTATCAAAAAGAAAAATGATCACAAGTGTGGTGAGGATGTTGAAAAAAGAACGATCTCTTATGCACTGTTGGTAAGAATGTGAATTAGTACATACACTGTGAAAAAGAGTATGGGCATTCCTCAATAAATTAAAGATAGAATTACCATATGATCCAGCCTTCCTGCTCATGGTTATATACTCAAAGGAAATTAAATAAACATCTTAAAAGTAAATATGCACTCCCATAGTTATTGAAACATTATTCTCATTTAGCCAACAATCAACTAAGTGTGCATCAATGGAACAATGAAAAAAGGTGTGGTAAATACATATAGAGTGGTATTTTATAAGCTCTGAATATAAGGGAATACCGTCATTTGCAAGAACATGGATGAACCTGGAAGATATGATGCAAAGTGAAATAAGACAGGTACACAAAGGCAAATACTGCATGATTTGTTGCATGATTTGGATTGGGGAAGTGGGGAGATGTTAGTCAGTGGAAACAAAGTTGTAGTTATTTGGGAAGAGTAAAGTCCAGACATCTGATATACAAGATGACTGTGTTAATAATATTGTTTTGAATGCTGAAAATATTCTACAACAGTAGAATTCAGGTGGTTCTATTACTATTATAGACCCTAGTAATTATTTTACTATTTGTATGAATACCAAACAGTCATGTTATATATCTGAAATATAATTTTTTATTTAAAAAGAAACATGTAAGAGCCTAGATGTATATTTTTCAAAAACAGTGTACCTGCATGGCTTTGGTGTCATTTCAAGAAGAACTATGGCCTAAAACTGCTTTTAGTATATATCCAAGTTTCCTGAAACAAGATTCAACAATTCACCAGGCAAAGAATCATACTGAGATGGATGATTTGAAAGATAGTAATAAAGGACTGTTAAACATGATAAAAATATTTTTTTTTCATTTTGTTAGACAGTATAACTCACTAACAGCAATATGCAATACAAGCCTTCTTTTTATTTCTTGATTCTAAATAGACTTTGAAAATATTGTTTAGAGAAGTAACTCAAGGAAAAACTTAGAAAGTTAATCATGTGTTCATTAGAAAACAAACTCAAGAAACATATTTTTTTTCACTAAGGGTTCTAATAAACTATTAGTCACTTCAAAGTGATTTAAACTGTATCATACATTCTTATCTAAAAATAAAAACCAGTGTGTGCTCCTAATTTTAATATGCTGATTTCCCTGAGGGTCCTGTGCACAGCTAAGGAAAAGTAAACAAACAAACACACACAAAAAAATTACAGGTTTTAAAGAATCTGGTAGCCTGTTTGAGTTGAGAATCTATAAATTTATGTTAGAAGATTTTGAGCAGAGGAAGAAATAAGACAATGCTTAAAGGAGCCAAGATACACACACATAAAATGAATGCAGCCCTGACCTGTGTGGCTCAGTTGGTTGGGCATCCTCCAGTGAGGCGAATGGTTACCAGTTCAGTTCTGGGTCAGGGCACATGCCTAGGTTGCAGGTTCAATCCCTGGTCAGGGTGCATTCAAGAGGCAACTGATCGATGTTTCCCTCTCTTTCTTCCTCCCTTTCCCTCTCTCTACAAATAAATAAATAAAATCTTTCTAAAAAATGAATGCAATTTATGTTTCCTTATTTAGTATCAAGAACCTTTGATTTTAAGACCCATATCTGAAGGGGGAAAAAGACTCTTCTTTCACTGTGGTAGGATTTTTCTGAAGGAAATTGATGAGTATGCAGTTGGGAGCAGGAAGCATGGCCCAAAGAGCTTTGAAATAATAGCAAACAGGTATATACCCCACTTAACTATGTGCCTTTTTGTGTTCTACATATGTTAAAGATATACAAACTTATTTTTCTTGCTTTTCATTTATTTATTTTATTTTTATATTACCATTTATCACCCCATACCCTCTTCCACCCCTACCGACCCATCTCCCCTCCCCCCAACACCAGTGATGTCCATATGATTATCCCATTTAATAGATGAGTGAACTGAGGCCAATAAGAATTTAATAACTTGCTAAAAGTGAGTGAGAGAGAGAGAAAGAGAGAGAGAGAGAGAGATTTTAAGGAACTGTTTACACAATTGTGGGAACTGGCAAGTCCAAAATCTGCAAGGCAGGATGAGAGACTAGAGACTAGGGAAGAACTGATGTTGCAGTGTGAATCCAAATGCAGTATGGTGGAATTCACTCTTCCTTGGGGGACCTCAGTCTTTTACTTTTATGGCTTTCAACTGATAGGTTGAAGCCCTCAGACATTATGGAGGATAATTTGTTTTACTCAAGAAGTAAAAAAATGTCTTGGGTTGTATCTTGCCTCCATTGAGTAATACTGTCTACCTTTTCAACAACATCTAGGTACAGTGGCTTAGCCAAATAGACACATTGTTAGTATATAAACTCGAACAGTACTCATTGTAACTTTAAAAAGATCCAGTTGAGAAGACTAGTGAAGAAATGATGACAAGAAAAAACACTGAAGTGGGCAAAATGTTTGATTAGTTTTTTCCCCATAAAATAAAAGACATTTTTTTCATTTTTACTAACTTTCTTGATTTGGATATTTTAAGTATGTTGGCTATCTCCCACATATTTTCTTCCATCTTCAATATTAAAATGGTACACAGAAATTCATATATTTTAATGTTTTTCTTTAAATGCATGCTGATATGACAGCTGTCACTATACAATCTAACAAAATTGTTTTGAATGAGGTTAAAGACAACAAAGCACTAGTAGAGTCATCTTATAGACAAAACTAAACAAACTTTTTGGCCAACCCAATATTTAGTTCAAAGGAAAATCTATGAAGTGTTCACACAATGTATTTTCTGCCCTTTTCACAATCCATTCTTCTAGAAGTCTTTTATTTTTATCTCCTTTTTTCTGTTAATGCTACCAAAATGTCCATTGACAATAGATGAAAGCCAACCATTTCAAAATGATTTTATTTTCATTAGTGGGATAGCATGATAGAGTATGAAGGCACACATAGATTTGGAGTCAGTTTTAATTTTTACTGTAGGCTCTCCAAATACTAATGACATGTCCATTTCACCCTGGGCAAGATAGCAATTCTTACTCTCAAATTTTAAAAAAATCTGTAAAGTAGTGTATTAATAACTAACTCATACAAAGTTTTTTAAATTTAAGTGGGGAAAAAAAGTCAGGTAAGGCTCAATTCAGCATGTATCATTCAAGTAGGCACCCAATAAATGCTAGTTATTTTTCCTTTGAAGCATATACAATTGCCAAATTATTTCAAAACTGAAAAGAAACAATTTGTACTGATAAAATTTTTAATGACAGTAACTGGAGGGGATACTTTGTTGAAAGAGGGAGTGGCTTTTTCAGTCTTTTCCCCTTATTTATCTATATATTTATATATCAATTTTCTATCATTTTCTGCCTAGAAGGGGGAATCTACATTCATATACCACTAACTTCATGTCTAAACACTGTGCTGTGAAGGCATATTTAGCATATATTATTTTATGTGACAATTCAACAAATATAAATTGAGTATATTCTGTATGTCAAGCACAGTATATGTCTATGTTCAATAGCATTTTGTAGTGTAACAGATAGTTTTTACACAAAAGAATGAAATATTTTGCCCTTATTTATGTGGCTCAGTGGGCTGAGTTTTGTTTCACAAACCAAAAGGTTGCCAGTTTGATTTCTGGTCAGAATACATGCCTGGGTTGCAGGCCAGGTCCCTCGTTGGGGACACGTGAGAGGTAACCTACCAATGTTTCTCTCACACATCAATGTTTCTCTCCCTTTCTTTCTCCATCCCTTCCCCGTTCTCTAAAAATAAATAAATAAAGTATTTTTTAAAAAATTAAATATTTTACCCATATGAAACAAATGAAAATAGGAAAGATGGTTAGAATCCTTGACTATCTGCTGTCAATGGCCTCACTTTTCCAACCACATAACTTCCAGTAACACTAAGCCAGTCTATGTAAATCCCATCCTGGGGAAAGGTCATCAGGACTTAGGTGGTCAGAAGTGTTTGCCGATCCAGTCAGTTCTCACACAAACTATTTCTGAATTTCTCTTTCACTGATTTGCTTCCTTCACTATGAGTGGTAACATTAGGATACTGTTTATTTGCCAGGGTACCAATATTAGTTATATCATATTCTGAACACAAATTGAGCTCATTTTAATAGCAGCACTGCTGTGATAAGAGTAAAGATAATTGTTATTACCTGACTCACTAGCCATGACGATTAATAAAATGAATATCCTGATTGCCCAGAGTATTAATATTGAAGAACTCATATGTGAACAGATGGGCCAGATTTGGCAGGAATTTTTCCACAATCTTTAAAAACTATATATCCTCACAGAATTTGTGTGACTCTGCCATATTCCAATTCAGCCAGACTTGTTTTAGCTAACCAAGCTTTCCAAAAATCTAAAAGTGTTACTCAGAGCTTGAAGCAAACAGAATATTTTTTATAGCACAAATCGTATGCAAGCCAGGGGTCATGTGCACTGTGTACATACTTCCTATTGGCAAAGCATAGTTCAAACACAGGCAGGAGCATAGTTCAACACGAATTGCTCTATGTTTGGTTGTTTAAGCTTAATAATAATAATAATAATAATAATAATAAAAAAAATAAATAATTTCAGTCAAATAACATTTCCATTGCATTATGCATCATGAGTGGGGATATATGTGGTCCTAGTCACCGATACTTAAAATTTACTGTTTTGGTAACTAAATATGTCCCGTCAGTAGGTAGGCACAACATATAATGCAAGCATCAAAAAGAGACTTGGATCAATTATGAGGAACCTCGTACACTGTCTTCTCAGAACACTCAAAAATTAATAATTTTTGTTGAGTGTTAAGAGCAATATGCCTTGCACTTGGCAATATAATTTGAATATATTATCCCATTTAATTCCCAGGGCAACGTTGAAATGTTGGTATTTTTACACCCATGTTACAGATTAGGATAACAAAATTTAGAAAGTTTAAGTAAGCCACCATTATCAAATTGTGCTTGTTAGAGCCAGGATTTGAATTCATTTTGTCTAAATACAAGTGCAAACTTTTATTCACTAAACCTTACTGCCTCTATGAATAAGGGTAGAAAATGGATAAAAGTGGATGTTTAAAGTGTCTGATGCTCTCTACTAGGACCTGTGCTAGGTGCTTTATGGCTACACTGTTATTTAACACACAGGCACATTAAGCTGGCAATGTTATTTTCATTCTGCAATCAAGAAAGTTAAGTTTCAAATAGGCTTAAGTAATGAATATATCTTTGTGAATGTTGTCAACAGGAGATGAGGCCAGGACCCAAAACCAGGTCCATTATTTTCTTAACATTTCATTGTCGTCGTGGTCCAACAAATTATCCAAAACTGAGCCCAAAACCAGAGAAGTGCTTTTGGTTTCCCGGCCTTACTACCCACAACCAAATCAAACTTAAATGCTCCCAGTTTTAACTTCTAAAGAAGTACGGATTTCGCTTTACCTTCCCCCAAACTTTAACCACTGTACTGTTTTAGGATCTACTTATCTCTGACCAGAAAATTTCCACTCATCACCAGTATGGTTGGTATTTGTTGAACTTCTTATTTATCATTGTCTGCTTGTCAGGCCATTACAGACCCCCATTCCTCAACATCTGTCAACATTTGGTTGATGCCAAACGTTGGTTGTATCTCATGACTCAGGTAATTTGTCTGGGATATCAAGTGACTGTAAAAGATGGGGTGCTCTAAATTACTCAGGGGTCATTTCCATTACTAACTTCATAATTCATGAGTAGAAATGTTCTAGCTGCTTTGGGTAAATGAGGTGGAGTCATGAGACATCGTAAACAGGAAAGAAGGGGTCATAAGGCAGGAGCCAATGCCTCAGTCTCCCCTGGAGTTTGCAAAATGAACTAGTGAAACAAGTTTTGTGGTGAAATGGACAATACAAGCAATGAAGTTCATCAGGCAGTCAGACTTTAACTTTCAACATGGCCTAGTGACTAGAGTGGGTCCAGAGACCAAAATGCAGAAAGGTACAGATATTTGGTCACAACATTACAGTAGAATTCTCATTGCACAGGCAAGTGTATTGACATGCATAGCCAAATTGTTTTCAGAGAACATATGCTAAAACTGCAGGATGTAATCATGTCCTTTAAATGACATTAATGCCTCCATTTGTCACTACCTTTCTAAAAACATGACTTTTGCCTGATCAAAGAAACATAGGTTTTTATTTATATTTTAATCTACAGTATATTTAAACTGCTGAAATTTATACTGTGCCATATTTATTGGCAATTTGTATTTAATCTTTTACAAATGACTTAACCTTGCCCATTTTTAAATCAAGTTAGTTGTCATTGTTTTGTGTGTGTGTGTGTTATTGATTTGTAAGGTCTTATGTATTGAGGACATAATTAGTTGACTAATCTGTTACAAACATTTAATTTTAGATTATCATTTTGTGTGTTTGGTCTGTTTTCTTCTTTGACTTGCATTTCTGAAACTGCTAAGTCAGGCCGGTTTCAGTCCCATCTTCAGAATGACCGAAGTCAGCCTGGCCCTGTTGTCCCCAGGTACTGACTCCTCATGCCTTTTGAATCAGGTCTCACATCAGACTAATTGCTATCTCCAAAAGCTGTGTGAGTGAAGGAGTATGGGTCTGGGGGTAAATTCTCAGAAGAAATCACAATGGAGTTGCTTTTTCAATATTTTCTTTTCCTTTTTTTTTTTTTTTTAATAAAGGTGCTATTTAGCTACAGGGAAAACTAAGACTGGTATTTTCTATGGAGTCCAAAAGGAGAAAAAGGAAATTTTATGTAATGCTTTTATGTATTCCTTTCAGTAATTTAATTTAGAGCCTAGCATAATTGACACCTTAATCATTCTGGCAGATTTTACAGAAATTATAATAATATTAAAATATTTGATGAGTATGAAAAAAATTGGATACGGATGAACCTGTATAAAATAAAGAAATAAAAATGTAAATAAATAAATATATTTAAGTTTATATCATACATATATGAATATAGGTTTTCATATGAAAGCTGAGACTTATACTTTTGCAATATTTTATTCTTTGCTCCTCCCCCACTTTCTGACAAATAGTTTAGAGACTTCAGTGTCAGTCTTGTAAGTGCTTTTTAATTAATCTCCCTACCAGTTACCAAATCCTGTCTTGTCTATCTCTTTAAACATTCCCCACAGCTTCTTGTCATAAACTGCGTAGTCCAGGTCACTTCTGCTGCCTAGATTACTTCCACAGCTTCCAAATTCAATTCTCTCCTCCTGCTTTAATAATGAAAACTATCTTCTTCAAACAATTCTGATCAGGCTGATGATCTTTTGTATAAAAAGCCCGTGTGGCTCTCTCCTGACTTTCGCATAAAACTCAAACATTTCAAAGTGATTATAAGAACTTCGAGAGCTTGCCTTGTTTCCTCCAGTGTAAGTGCCCAATATTCTTTTTTGGACTTTACATCCTAAGCAGACAAGGCATCTTTCACTTTCTCAAACATGCCATTTTTTTAAATCTGGGTTTTTCCAGAATTTAAAAAAATAAAATAAAAAAACTTTAAGAAAATAATTTGAAGATGAACAGTTTATTTGTGAGGTGACCCCAGGAAGCCAATACAGTTGAGTTAATGAGCCAGTTACTGTGATAAGCACCTACCTCTGGGCAAGAGCTGTGTCATACGAACTCCAAACTTTCTCACCTGAGTGGAGAGGGGCTGGAGATTTTACACGCCGCACCTATCCTCAATTTAGTGAGCTGCTCACGGGACTCCCTGACAGCTCTGGATTGTCCTGATAGTGGGCCAAACCAGGACTGACTTCTATGGGTACATTAAGCAGTATCTGTAGTCCATGATACTTTTAGAGGCTTCCAAAACAAAATTTAACTTCCTTTAAACAAATAATAAAAATTTAACTTAATACAGCATAGATCATACTTGTTTTTATACCAACACAGTCATAAAACACAGTGTTTAGTATACTTTTATGGAGAAAGGGGCCCATGAAGACCAATTAGCGCAGCAACCACAAAGGTCATATACACCCTTAGGATAAATATGCTTCTGCAGCCAGAACGCCTTCGGGCAGAAAACCATGGGTGCAAAAGGTAGGGCATGATAGCATCTGCCCCAGAGCACTTGCAAGCGTTGAAATATTTGTTCTTTGTGAAACACTCTGTGTCATTCAGTCCGCACCCTGCCCCTGCTATAGTCACCGATATACACATCCACTCTCGCAAATGCTTCTGATAAACTCTCCTACTTCCTCCAATCCAAGTTTAAAAGTCATTGCATCTGGAAAGTGTTCTTTGATTCTCATGTCTGTATTAGATATAGTTTTTACATACTTTGAGGTCTCCTAACATTTCCTCTATCACCATGCTTTTCACATAGGTATTTCATCTTGACTTGCATTCCTCCTCTGTAGGAGGTTGTAAGTCCTGTGGGTAGGATACATTTTTGCACGTACGTGCACCATGCAGGCACAGCATTTAGCACATTGTAGGCAGTCGATGAATACCAGACAATATGAACTGATTAGTGGTCATAAATTTGTTCTTAAATTGTTGAGTTTGATGTCAGGTTTGTTTAAGAAGATTGTACTGTATTGTGTTACGTCAGGTTGGCTGAAACCATACATTGTTCCCAAATCATTTTCCCCTGGACACTTCTGGGTAAGAGTTTGCCAAAAGAAGAAAGTACATGATATCTGGCAGAAGTGAAGCAGAAACCATTACTCTCAAAATGTGGTCACAAGCAGCCAAAGTGACAGAAAGAGATGCCCAGTTATTCCTCAATTCTCTTCTGTTTCACATTCAGCTTATCTTCTTGACTGCCAGCCAGACTAACCAACAGAGGATTCAAGGCTGCCATGAAGGGCTTGGCTGTAAACCTGCGGCAGTGCTGGCTGCACACAAGGAACGGCTTCCCCAGGGGTGGCATTTCAATAGACTTTTCAGGGAAGTCTCTCTTCTCCATACCTCCTCGGTGTCCAAAGGTACTTGGCTTTTTTGATTTCCCTGCAAGCTTCGACTTGCTTTAGACATTCTGTATATTGGTTCTTTCTCAGATTCTCTGTCTCCCAATTTTCAGATCTTTGCTGCTCAAGTTTTCCCATATTTGTTATGTGTAATTCCTATAAGAAATCCACTATTTCCAGAAAATGTATAATGGATGTTTTCACCGTCTGAACTCTTAGAGAGGCAGTAGGTACAGTGTTTAATTCATGGATGTACCACAAGATGTTAAACTACCCCCATATTGTCATACATTTAGTTGGTTCTCACCTTTTTAATCTTAACTCTGTAATGAAGACTCTTACTTATAAATATTCATTAATATCTCTGCATATTTCTCAGTGTTGATTTTGGTATCTATTTTAGGCTATAGGATCTTTACTTTTCCTGTGCCTTATTTTCTCAGTGAGTATTTTTCTAAAGGAACTGGAAAAATTGTTTATGTTCTCTTTTTACAAATGTTGTGCAATAGGCTGTCATTGTGAACATTCACTATTGCCGTAGCCAAGGCAAAGTGGTTAAAGAACTAAACAATCCAGCGGTAACTGTTCCTTCAACCCAAAGCTTGGTACTGGACCACTGTTGTTGGGGCTACCAAGAGTTCAATAAAAAAATATTTTCTCACAAGCAGCACGACTTTGGATTTAAAGATATAAAAAGTGTTTTTTACATCTTTATGAAGTAGAGAAGGCTCAGCCTAAATAATTCTCTTAGATAAAACTTTCCTCTGAGCCTCCCTGGTACCGTGAAGAACATTAATGGTTATAGGGTAGTGAGTGTAGTCTTTCCATTCACCTCAAATCTAGAGAAAGGAATTTTCAGAAGGTCACATGAAAAATTTTATATTTATTACCTGAAGTTTTTTAGAGGGAAAGGTGGTGGGATACAAGTTAAAATTAATGGTAATTTGCTCATATCTAAAAGACTCACATCTAAAAGACTAGCTTGGGGCTGGAATGTCCTCTAGTATCAGAAGAGTAAATGTGGCTGCACTGGGAAGAAGCTATGCATGGCAGACAAAAAGTAAGACCCACGAACCTGACGTGGGTCACTTTGCAGAAAGTCAGCCAGGAATCATCTGCAAAGGAGCTTTGCCCAGGAGAATCACCTAGGGTTATGGCAAGGCTCCAACAGAAAGGAATGTGTTTAACAGATTAGAGGATGCCAAAAATGGAGGCCTGGAACAAAAAGCAGGCCAGAGAAAATCTGGCTTTCCCAGAAATTTCGGTTCGGTGTTCCCAGTGAGAAAATCTCTGAGAAATACACAGAATTCGTTATGGAAAAAGTCCACTTTCAAATCCAGTATATGCAGTAGGCACCAATACCATAGGAAATATACAGTAGAACAGGACCTTTTAGTTCTGTACGTAATCTCCCCTGTTCTTCTTACAGCTATAAAGCTAGGTTGAAAATCACAGCTAGAGAATGGAGCAGAAGTATATGGGAAAGGGGTATCAGCCACAAAGAGAAGAAAATAAAAATGAAAAGAGCTTGGCTAGGCCCTTCTTCCAACACTGCAGGCTCCCTAGACTCAAACTGTACAAAACTGAGGGAGTGAGAACATACAACTTTAAAAGATGTTCAGGGTTTTCTCATTAAACTCTGTTGTGTATTATAGCAGCTAAATGGTAACTGTTTATTTGGCTAAAGTGATCAGAATAAGTTTAAATATATAAGAATGACCATAAAATTATAGCAGTCTGAAATTTCACTCAAGATACAAAGAAAAATAAATCCACAGATTTAGATTAAAATGAAAATACTTTCTATCTGAGTCCTATGGACATCTGAACTTTCAACATAATGGCTACAGTTGATTTTAATTTAAGAAAAGAAAGCATGCAGACTGATGATCATAACCTCTACAAGTACAAAAAAATCATGTTGCTCTTTAAACTATTTAAAATAATAGAATGCACCAAAAGAAGAAACAGAAAACAGAGTTTCATAAGTCATATGAAAAATATTACTTTTATATAATTGCTTCATTTTATGTTTTTAAATATACATAGTACTCCTTTAAATTTATGAAATTTTTCTAAAGGCTATCTGTAATAATTTGCCATGTAATTTCTTAGCTAAGAAATAAATCTTTATTCCCACTTATACACTAAATGGGTAATACAGAATGTAAGCTATTCTGTGAGAACATAATATAAATATGCAAAATGTTGTAAATGTCTCCCTAAAAAATAATGTGATCAGTATTACTGTTGTGCACTGACAAAGAGATATTTTCCTTTTGTTTTAGACAAAATTATATTCAATGACCATCAATGTAATGTGCCAAAAAGCATGCATTTCAAAATGAAATACTTATCCATTTTTTGATAAAGAAAATGGCTTCTCATTTCTATGAGGAAATGCATTATATGTGAAGGGCATCATAAATTTTAAAAATATTCATGAATAAATGATATTATTGAACACCTAAAGAAGTAGAAAGGGTATTGGTCATAGAAGTTATTGGACTTAATCTAGTTTACTTCCATAATAACTGTTGGTCTTTGGCAAGTCATTTAATCTTTCTCTATATGGCACCTTATCAGAAAAAAAAAATCACACATAAAAAGGAGTTAGAGATTGCTATAGAGTTTTAAAAATTCATTCCTATGACATCTATTACACTCTACTCCTATTCAAGTACTATATTATTTTATATACTTTACAGGTTTAAAGTATAAAGTTTATGTAGGCTTAGTGGTTTTTCTAAAGCCACACAGAAAGTTAGAGATATAATCAGGTTTCCTGACGATTCTGGTTACTTATCTCTACATAACATCCTTGCCTCCCTACCTCCCCCCAAAATTCAATGGTGTTAAAGAACAACTATTTTGTGATCTCTCATAGCCTGGTTTATTGACTAGCATCAGCTGTTTCACATGGTATCAGTGCTTCAATCATCTGGAGACAATTTGGGCTGGAATATTAAAGATGGCTCTCCTATATGGCAGACCTGCTGTCTGTTGACCAGCCATTCAACTGGGGCAGTAAACAGAATGTCTACACATTGTTTCTTCATATGGCTTGGGCTTTTCATGACATAGTGGTTGATTTCCGAGAGGAAGATTCCCAAAAGCAAGAATTCCAAAAGACCAAGAAGGAAGCAACAAGGCCTTCTATGATCTAGCCTTGGAAGCCAAGCAGTGGCATTTCTACTATGTTTTATGTGCACAAAGGTCCAGACTTGACTTATTGTGGAAGGAACCAAACAAAGACATAAATGCTTAGAGACTGAGGTCACTATGGGGAAGTCTTGCAGACTGACTACCACATAAAGGCACTGCATCAAATTATTTTTGTTTAATAGCATCTGATCCAATTATTTTAAACTGTGGTTGATAAATATAAAATGGAAAAACAATTAAGGATTCACTAAAGTAGAGCTATTTATCTTTGTCTACTATACTAGTAGAATACTTCAACCATATGACATGTTCATAGGAATCTAAAGCAAATTATTTGTTTGCACATCTATCTATCCCCCTACTGAAAGCTAATTATATCTAAAACAGAGGGTAAGAATGTAAATTTAATACCAATTTTACCTATGCTGAAACCCTGACTTCATCAATTACTGGATATATAACTTTGACACAGTAATGGATAATGTTATAGAACTTCAATATACTTGTTAGTAAAATACAGTAATAATAAGTGATTATAAAGTAGCTACTTCTCTGCTGGTTGTGAACATTAAATAACATAGTGCTTTGAGAATGCTTAGTATAAAAGCTGAAAGGTAGTAAGTTGTTAAATATAAGGTAGCTACTTTTATTACAGCTATAGCCAGAAAACATTTAAATATAGTAAATATAATTTGGGGGCTATATACTTAGGAAGTAGAAAAATAAAACTATTTTCTCTATGTGAAATAGAATTTGATTTCTATTTCAAGGCTCCATTCCACAAGGGGTAGTTTTATCTCAGTCAATGAAAGGATATTTCAATAAATGTATGCCCTTCCCACCTTTCCCTAAGGCAAAGTATAAGAGTGTGGGGTAAACAAGGAAATCTCAGATAACCTTAGGGGTATTAGAGAGCAGAGACATCTAAACTATATGTTCCCAAATAGGTTCTGAAAATATTGGAAGATGTCCAGTTTTTCTGGTCCCTGACTGTGTTGCATCTGGACCAAAGATCCTTAAGTTTTACCAGTTACCTCATGATCTTGGATTGATTTGGCAACATCAAATATTTCCCATGTACTAGAGAAGAGCAAGGAAGTAGCTTAGAGAATAAACTGGGCCAGGAGCGGCCTCGTGTTTAGGTTCAGGAATTGCAGTAATTCTCAGGCCCGAAGGAGGGCGTTTTGGCAGATGACAGCATGGCTATGTGCCTGAGGCTGGAGGGCCTCCTCTACCCACCGTGCACCAACCTGGAGCTTACCAGAACCAAAGATACACCCCTGGGGATAGAATGATAAAGCAAAATGCAAAATTTATAGACACTAAAGTTAGATACCAAAAATAATTTTCATTTAATTATGGAGAGAATAACATTTTTTCCACATGAGCTTCTTACTTTTGTTTGCATTTGTACCAGTTGCATATGGAACCAAAGAAATGCAATTATGACTATTTCCCACATTTTTAAAAACAGAGCAAATCATAGTGTTTATATTAGATATGGAAACCCTACCATGACTTATTATAAAACCAATTTAAGGAGTCATTTTCATTGTTAAACTGACATGGTTAGAGTTGGGGATGTATTAAATCAGACACTATTAAATTATTTCCATGTGTAACTTTATCAAAATCTGTGTTTCAATCTATGTTTTTATTGTTGTTTTGAGATGGACTGATTGAATTATCAGAAAACAGGATAGAATGGCAGAGTATTAGTCAGCATAAGTAGGCCATACTTACGTACAGGATATCAAAACTTTTTAGAGCCTATAGAGATCTTCCTGACAGTTGTTCAAATGACCATTTTCAAGTATGAAAAACAGTAATGTTCACTTCTAATAAGTTTCCATTTGTCCTGCTATGACTTGGGACTTAATATCTCAAAACAATTGTACCACTGTGACTTAATATGTTATTTTATCTTGTTTTCCAAGTAGCACAGTGTTGCATTTATATGGTGCCATGTCAAACTTCATAAATCAACCTCTAAGACAAAGGATAAATAGTCACAAAACAAAAAGCCTGTGGACAAAGGCTTGAGCTCACAAGTCACAGCTCACTGAGCACCCTTTCCAAAAGCATCTCTCTCTCGGCTCTTGTCAGAGACTCGCCCAGAGCATGCTACATTTTGCAACTTTCCTTTCACCAAACTCACCCAGGCTGATGACATGCAATCAAAACTTCAGAAGCAAATCAATGAATGTCTTACTGTCTGAGGTGTTTGTTGACTTGTCTGGTGATTGGTGACAATGGATCCAGCACCTAAGGGACAGCATGGCATGGCCAAACCACATTGTTTTTTTTGTTGTTTCATTGTTCCCAGAACAGGATGTAGCATGATATTTCTAAGTTACCATGAAGAGTATTTTGTTGGGATGTTGTAAAAAACTGTACCCTTTTAAGTCACTTTGTAATTAGTTCTTAGGAAATGGCAGAGGAAAACATTGCCACATTGCCATGCTTATGCAAACATAAAATCACCATGTAAACTTCTGACATGATGTGGAAACAACGTGACAGCAGCCCTGGCCCTCAGTGAAAGAAAGGGAAGGGGTAGAGTATGCTGCATTCACATGGAGCTCAGCCACTGAGATGAAATAAAGTCCGCCTGAATTAAATTTTGGGGATTTTACAAAAGGAAATAGTCTGAGATCCCTTCACATATTTGCCATCAACTTCTTTATGTCCCTTAATGATCAAGGAATGCTCTGTACCTTAGAACTAGTTTCTGAGGAGAAGTCAGATGCAATTTCTATCTTTGTTCCTTTGTAGGTGAGGTGTTCTTTTCTTTCTTTCCTCCTTTCTTTTTTTTTTTTTTATTCAGGATATTTTCTTTACTTTGATTTCCTACAGTTTAAAACTGACATGCCCAGGTATAGTTTTGGGTGGGGGGGGGGCATTTTTCATACTTGGTGTTCTCTGAACTTTCTGGATCTGTGGTTTTGTGCCTGACATTAATTTGAAGAAATTCTGAATCATTATGGTTTCAAATATTTCTTCTGTTTCTTCCCTCTTCCTTTTTTTTCTGACATTCCCATTACACATATGTTGCACCTTTTGTAATTGTCCCACAATCCTAGGTTATTGTGTTCTGTTTTGTTTTGTTTTTTCAGCCTTACTTGTCTTTGCTTTTTAGTTCTGAAGGATTCTATTGAGGTATTTAATTTGGCAGTCTAAAAAAAATTTGATATATGTGTAAACTATTTAGTTATTGTACATAGTTCACTCTAAATTACAGATTCAAACTTTTTAAGAACAAAAGTCTTAAATAAGTGGCTGCTAGGTGAAAATTACAGTTAAAATTTAGGATTTTCTTTTTAATAGGACCAGGCAGCCATAATCTGAACATAATGGTGCTATAGCAAGGTTTCATATTTTTTTCATAAGGATGTCATATTATACAAGTATACTGTATTTCACCCTGCACTTTCAAATAAAACCCACCTTAGCTACTAAGAAAGAAATGAAGATTTGATAGCCATAATGAATTCTTGAATCCTGAATGAGTTAGTGAATGGATACCAGCTTTTCAATTACCTTCTTCTTGCAAGGTGATGCAGAGAGAGCATTCATTCACTAAGCATGAATTATACAAGTGTTGACAAAAGTAGGTTTACAATTGTTTGTACAGGAAAAGTCATGCAGGTTATGGTTATTACAACAGCTTTATTAACTTTGTGTTTCTTGTACTCACAACTAAAAACCTACTTTTGCCCATTCTTGCATTCTTAGAGCTTACAAATTATTTTTTGTCTTAATGTCTGAAGAACATGTTTCTAAGCCAGTATGACCAAAGATTTTGCCTTTTTAAGTTTCATTGCAATGTGAAATATACCTTTAATAAAATATACCTAAAATAAATCTTTAATTATAAAGAAAGTAAAGCAATTAATGAAAAAAAACAGTATTATCATAAGAAAAGGTTGTATTCAGAGAAGGGCTACAGTAAAACTTCTAGAGAGAACTGTTTTGTTATGTAACTTACCGACCACTGACTTCTTGCTATTACTAAGAATTATTTCTGGTAATTACTCTCTCCTCTGTCCCTTCATACTCTGACTTATCAAGCTAAATACTTGGTTAATAATAACCCTTTATCTTAAAGAGTCAGTATAGCACAGTTAAAATAACTATGTAGCATGGTCACATGTTTGGATTCAGGTTCAATTTTGGGAGTTATGACCTAAACTAAAGTCTCTCCCCAGGTTCTTTACCATTTTTCATTCTCATCTAGAAACAATTCTCAATCCTAATTCTTCACCTATTCATCCATTAATTTATTTAGCAAATATTTATTAAGTCCATAGTGTGTGCCAAACCCTGTAATGACATAAACCAAATAAAGGTGGCTGTAGCCTATGAAACTTAAAATATAGTGATAAATTTCAGATGTTTAAAGTAATTAAAATTTTGATGAGTAATATAAAGTATATATATGCATATATATGTACATATGTGTATGTGTGTATATATACATATATATTTAGAGAGAGAGAGAGAGAATATAACAGGGTATTGATCTCAAGGGAGACAAGAAATGGTGTTTTCCTAAACCAAATAGTAATGAGATTAGAAACAAGTAGATGAAGGGGAGATTTAAAGTATAATTGAGAAATAGAACTGACAGAACTTAAACAGACATTTTAGAATGGGCACAGCAGGAGGGACAAATATAGTTTAAAGTTTTTGTCACTAGGCTGAAGTGCAAATGTGTTGACAAATGTTAAAATCCGTACTTCTACCTACTGTGTCTGAGATGCCTCAGGTGTATCTGAGGTGGGTATTCAGAACTGAGATAATTGGAAGATATTTGAATATTCAAACCTAATGTACAGGGGAGGTCCTAGACTGCAGATAGAATTTTGGAGTCACCGTTAAGGAAACTGACACCATGAGATCAGATGACTTCACTCATGGAGAGTGTCAGAACAAGATACTTCCAGAAAAAAATCAACATCCTGATTGCACAAACTTAAGGTAGATGAAGAGGAGGCTTCACAAGAGGTATGAAAATGAGCAAGAGACACAAGACTTCTAGAAGTCCAGCAAATAACCCAATCTAGGAAGAGGAGATTGGTCACTCTTATCAAATGCCAACAATAGGAAATGAGATAGGGAGTAAGTTTTAGCCATTAGAAATGGTAACAAAGAAAATTTTGCTGATGTGGATCGAGGTTTTTTCCAGTAAAATGGTAAAAGATAAAGAGTAGATAATAGCAACGAAATTGATCTTTTAAAGACATACATCATATTAATCATTCTCTTGCTTTAAAAACATGGTAGCTTTCCATTACATAAGAAATAAAATATTACCTCTCTATCATGACCTCCCCAAACTCATCCTCACCATTGCCTTGTCCTTAAAATGTTTCTCACCGATTTTTTTACATCCCTATAAGACAAGAAATTTTTATTGTCTTAAGGTCTTTGAAATTGCTTTTCTTCCCTGAAAAAAAAAAAAAGCCCTCACACTTTTATTTCAGAGAGTTTATTTCCTTATTGATTTTAAACAGTTCTTTAATACATCTTAATTACATATCTCCAGTACAGGTTCCAAGTATATTTTAGTGTCTACATTATACATTCAAAATGCAAAAATATTCTGAAACCTTTTAACCACCAATAGAAAAGTGAAAAAGAAAAATATATTCTGCCAATTCACAAAAACTCATTTGCTAAGGGCAAAGTATTATCTTTTAAATATACAAGAGAGATAATAAAAAAGTCAGCTTAAAATTTTTCCATGGGTTTCCATCTTAATTGGAAGAACATCTCACCACAGGCTAAAAGGCCTTGATAATCCAGCCCCTTCCTACATCTCTCTATCCACCTGGTACCACTTTTTTTCTTGCTTGCTCCACTTCAGCTGCGAGGAGCTTCTCTGGGTTCCCAAAATATGCCAGGCTCACTTCTGCTTTTGCCTTTGGATTTAATGTTCCTAATTAACTTCTTTGTCACTCAGGTCACAGCTAAAATGACACTTCCTCAAATGCTACCTTATTATCTTTCTTAGAGCTTGTCTTCACTCTTCTAATTACTTTCTGGACTGTTGGTCACCCCACCAGAATGAACTTTCATGAGGGCAAGGTCTCTGTTTTGTTCACTGCTGTAGTCTGAATATATTGCACAGTGCTGAGGTTTACAATTTTTTTTTCTCGAATGAATTAATTAATGGATGAATGAGAAAAGTACTCAAGGGGGTTGTGGCTTAAATGAAAGAACTTTTGTTTGTTGGTTTTCCTTTATAAACTGAGAGGTGTTTGAGCTTTTTCAGTACTGTTAGGAAGCAGACTCTCCCTCTTTCTCTCTCTCTCTCTCTGTGTGTGTGTGTGTGTGTGTGTGTGTGTATATATATATATATATATATATATATATATATATATATATATATGAGGGCAGGTCATATATATAAAAGAGAGAAAGGAAAACTGCCAGAATAAAATCTCTGGAAGATTTAAAACACAGCACTATTCTCTACGGTAACCTACACTTTCTATTTTATATAAGCTACTCATACTTGCTTAAGATGATGATTTTTTAAGCCCTGTGGTAACAATTTCAAGACAACAATTGCACTTTTGAAATACACTATTCTTGGGAGGAAAGAACTCAAGAAAAACCAGTGCTTGAAAATGAGGTCAATAAGAAAGACAATTTCTGAACCCTTCACTCGCACTAATATACTTCATTCAGCATGAGGCAAATGGGACCAAGGCAATACCACAGGAACTCCAGAGAAAATTATTTCTCCAATTTACAAGAGCTAAAAGATGTAGGTATATTACTTTCTTTGTTGCCTTTCTGTACCTCTCACATCAAAACATTTTCAACAGCTTCTTGACTAGCATAGCTAAACTGTATTTCTTAAAGACCACAAAATGACCCCAAGATTTCAAGAAACACTCACTGATCTCATTCTATTTCATTAACTGTGCTAAGCATTGAAAGGGGTAGTTAAAAACATGAACTGTACATATTTTCAGATGGTTGCCTAACTTCAGTCATTCTTTGTACTCCATAAACCCAGAATTACTCTTCTAAAATATATATTGAACCAAAGTAACAGATCGATTTCTACCGTCCACTGCCCAAACCACTTCCCTGATTCACCCGGACTGAAGTGCCACGGGCTCCGAGGCTCTTCTTCACCTGGCTCTTTTCTTCTTCTCCATCTTTATCCACCCCTCCTCCTAATTTGTGTCTGATGTTCTAGACATAGTAAACTGCTTCCCCTTCTTGAAATCATGCATTCATGCCTGTGAGACTCTCATACATGTTCTCACTTCCCGAAAATTATAGAATGTCTTTTTTTCCTATAATAATTGTGACTAGCCAATGTGTCCCTAGACTGATATCTCTGCTTCCACCCTCACCCAGCACTTTCACAGGCCTTCACCTCAGTGATCCTTGTTCCACGCTGAAATTATCACACTGAAATGATCGCATTTTACATTAGCCGTTGGTGGGTTTCCCTGAGGAGGCATGTATTGAGGTGGATTTTGGAGAAAACCAGGCTCAGTTACAAAATGTTCCACAAAATATTAGGTATAAATTTTTGAACAAATTAATAGCCTTTCTCCATTTCTTCATCTGAATAGTGGGATTAATAATCATGAAGTCATTAATTTGATGCTCTAATTTATCACAGAACATGGCATACAAAAAGGCACGTAAAAAGAACTCAATCTGTATTAGTCCCTGTCCCTTTACTCCCCATTGGTATGCAAGCTGTTAAGAGAATAGTGACTCTGCCATATGTTTCTGTGTATCCCAGCAGATGACATAACATTGGAACATCACCGTTCTCAATAAATGTTAACAATGAAGTATTGTGACTGTACAATGTGTGGTAAGGCCTGGAAATTTTGTGACTTTGTCATAACAGGCCTCAAAATATATTGCTTCATTATACAGACATTTAGTAATCAAAGTAGAGGTTCCATGTTAATTTTTACTATTTTGTAAATAACTTTTCTCATGATTTATTCTAAAGATTTTGATGATTTTTTTTTCCTCCCAAAGGACTCTTAAACAACGTTAAACAGAATATTACCAGACAAGATAAATATCTTAATTTTAGGGTCGGTATTTTTTTTCTAATGGGTATGCTATAAATGGATTAAAAAGATAATGGAAAATCACATAAGTAACATCAGAATTAGGTGGTGTCTCTGTATTGTCTTTGAGAAGTACATTACAGATGACTTGAATCAATATTGTCAAAGCATCAGTGTGTAATGGAAAGCATATTAGTACCGAGGAAAGAACTCTGCAGCCTACTTCTTATCAAAACAGGCAATTTAGGTTCTAGATGTAAATTGACTATGTTCTTGTTCTGTGACTTTGAGCAAGTCTCTAAGGCTCTTTCTAACTCACTATCCTCAGCAAAATAATGAGACTAATGCCTCTTTTTTAGCTACCACATTGATTGTCTTATTATCAGACTCAAAAGTGATAATAAAAACGAATGCAGTTTGAATCTTTTAAAAAGTGTACAAATTAAAAAAAAACTTAAGTACTAGTAAAAATTGCAATTGAGTGGTACCAAAGCAGTGGTTAACAGATATATTCTTACTAACAATTTATAAAATATCTTTAACAGCTACTTTGGCTATACTTTATCTCTTAGTGTATTTTTGAACAAGCTAGAGAATACCATTCGTAAAAAAGTGAACAGGCTATAGAATACTGTTTTTAAAAAAATGATGAGTGACTGTATGTTAAATGTGAGATGAATAAGAAAGAAGTACACTTAAAAACAGATTGCTGTTAGGCAGGTAAAGGACTGGTGTGAAGTTTTAAACGGTGAGCACTTATTTCCTGTGTATCTGAATGCGTGTGCTCCATATGTGTGTGAATGTATTTATTCATTCAATAAGTGAACAGGCAAAGCTAATTGAAAGGTATAGGGTGACAAAGTAAGAAGCCATTCACATAGCATAGGCAGTGATGGAACAAATTTATGTCTGTGAAATAAAAAACAAAACATTAGAAATACTTTTCCTCATGCTGGTGTCTATTCACATGAAACAATAATTGACCTCATAGAAATCCACTCAAATTATATACTGTTTTACAGTATAATTCTACATGTATTTAATTCCAATTATAAAACATTATTATGAATATTGTTGTTTATACCACCAATATGTATTTTATTTTACCAGTTTTTGTTGTGGTGGTTTTCTGCCAATCTTTGGACTTACTATTTTTCAGTGAATTTCAGTTATTTTGGTTCATTTTCTTATTTTATTTCTGCCTGAAATAAGTATATTTTTTGAAATTTTTTTAAAGAAGAAAGAGTCTGTTTTTTTAAACTCAGTTTTTTTAACTGAAATTTTCTCTATTCCTTCTTTCCTCTTACAGATAATTTTATTGAGTACAAAATTCTTTTGAAATAATTATTGAAATAAACTTTTAGTCTAATGATTATATTTCTCAAGCAATCAGTCTAATTATTAGCCCTGAAGTTCCCCCTATTGTTCATTGTTGATTTTCATATACTTTTTTTGTTTTTTGCTATATGGTAGTTTCACTATATTTCTATTGGTCGACATGCAGAAATTCCCATGCTGTAAATAATATAATTGTTTTCTTTTTTATATTGTCTTTGATTTTTAATATTTTTCATTGTATTTGACAAGAAAATTAGGTATGTGATTACTCACAGATTATGTTAACTTTTTTACATAGTTATAGATTAATGAGAAATTTCAAATATATATATATATATATATATACACGCACACACACATATATGTTTAAGTTGGTCCCATACACCCTTCATGCATTTTCCCCCAATATTTTCTTATGTTTGATTGAAGTAGTTTCTGGATGATTTAAAAATTTTACATTCTAACTTTCTTTTTTAATTATCATTAAATTTATTTTTTTAACACACTCTAAAGTTATTTACTTTCTTTTGTCTTTTTTGAACAAAATAATAACTTTTAAGTATATTACTGTCTCCAAAATCCATCTTCCATTTTCTGTATTACAATCTGAACATTCAGTTTCAATTTTTAAAGCACGTGGGTATATACACTTGTGTTTATTATTTTAGCATTCAAGTGTTAATTAGTTCTGCTCACTTATTTGAATAATTTTCCTATGTGTCCTATTAGTCACTTCTTGTTTAGCTTCTTTTTACCTGAGAGTTTATTTTCCCTACTTGTAAAGCACATGTTTTTAAAACTATTTCATTCAGAGAGTGTGGGTAGTAATTTTCTTAGCCTTTTTATGCTTAAAAATATATTAATTTTATTCTCACTCTTAAATAGTAATTCATCTATATGTGTAATTCTTTGTTAACAGTTATTTCTCTTTAGCATTTTGAAGATATGACTTCATTATTCTTTGGCATCTATTACTGCTGAAGAGAAAACCCTTATAAGGCTAAGTTGTTTTTCTTTTTTTATTTAAGCAAAATTTAAGGAATTTTGTTGGTAAAATTGTTTTTCTTGAGTTTCATTTTAATGTACAAAAACATATTTCCTTCCTTTTTTCCTCCCTTCCTCCTTCCCTTCCTTCTATATTTTATTGCTTGTTGTTTTTATTCCATTTAAATTAAACACTGTGTCTTTCTTCAATTATAGAAAATTCTCAAACATTATTTCATTAAATATTTATTCTGCCTCTCTAATTTTTTTAAAAACTTCGAACATCAGAGATTAATGTTGGGATTTTCAACCAATTTTTTTTTTTATGTTTCATCACTTGTCTTTAAAAAATTTTGTCTATCTCCCTGTGCTCCATTCAATGAGATTTTTATAGCATCATCCTCCAATTTAATAACCCTCTCCTCTACTGTGCTCACATCAGCATTTATTTCAGCTTGTGAATTTATTAATGTGTGATCATAATTTGCTCTTCTATTATTTACAATTAATTCTTTGTTTCATATATGCCTATTTATATAAATGCTATACTTAATTGAGTAAAATGTTCTTTTATTTTTAATTATATAATTTTATAGAGTAAAATGCACAGATTTTTAATAACTACCATTTGAGATGCTTTGACAAATATATACATTAAAATATATACACACCCTTATTGTGATACGGAATTTTGTCATTATCCCAGAAAGTTCTCTTATGCCTGGCCCCACAGATTTAACCAGTGTTCTGATTTTTGTCACCAAATTTTGCCTATACTAGAATTTTATATAAATGGGGCCATTTATGTGCATCATCTTTCATTTAAAATAATGTGTTTGAGATTCATTCATTTTTGCATGTATCATAAATGTATTTATTTGTATTGCTTAGTAGGCAAATATCACTCATGGTATGAATGTATTGAAAATCTTGCATTCACAGTAGTATTTACAGTCCTCATGCAACACAAATTTTAGTCTACCATTTCTCTTTCTCTTACTTATAAGAAATCTGACCCCCATCTTCAATATATTTATATTTGATTAATCCTCCTATATATAGTTACATTCCTTCCACACAGACTATTTCTTCAGCATAACCAAACTATCTCTGGACTACTCTGACATACAATATTATTAGGCTCCAAACAAAATTATTTTGAAATAAAATGAAAAAGATGAAGGAGCCTATAATTTACGTTTTGAAGATATCTATTATTCCCATCTTCTTTAAGTATATTTTATTTTCTGAATAATGTGTGTATCCATGCACACATGTGTGATCGCTATAATTCAACAATGTAACTTGATTTATGTGCTAGGAGATTTTAATCAGCATACTCATCTACAGTGTGTATTTTATTTTAGTTTTATTTTTTATTATTTTGCTCTTTTCCTCCTGGTTGTATTTTCATACCTGAAAGTTTTTTATTTAATTCTTCAAATTTTTTAGACTAAAAAGACATTTTTCAAGAAAAATAAAACATAAGCATAGTGATCATAAAAACAAGGGAATTTGTAAAATAAAATTTAACTCACAAGATAATAAAAAGCATGGTATGAAGCAATAATAGTTAAAATGTCAACTTGGTATAAGTATTGCCTACACAGTATCCAAATGTTTTACTATGAAATATTTTAATATTATTCTGTTATAGCCACTTATTAACTTTTATGATTGTTTCTTATTCCATAAGTTATTTTTAAATGTGCATACATGTAACCACTTATAATTTTTAGACCATGTTTTATTTCTTTAAACCTAAAGCATATCTATTTCATTATCTGAATATGGCTATTCCAGTATCTGAAACTTTGTTTGTGCTTGGTTTTATACAAACTATAACTCTTCTATACTGATAATTCTATTCCTCTAGTGTTTCAACATTTTATTTTTTTACACTTACATACACAGTTATAATTCCAAGTGTGTACTCATAAGACTAAAGTAGATTGTTCAGGAGCTGACTGAAGCCCATCTGCATCTGAAGTGACCGACCTCTTCCTCCTGGTCTCTAGGCTCTGACACTGAGTCCGCATCCCCTTCGGAGACCTCTCTTCCTCACTTAAGAGTTTCCACATGGGAAAATTTGGTGTCCTTTCTGTTAGTTTACCCCAGCAGTACAATTTGATTCCTTTGCAGAAGCTCTAAAAATATTGCACCTTAAAAAGCCTATGCCAATTTGCCTATACACTTCATTATCCAGTTATTAAAAAAAAAAAAATCCTGTTGTTGTCTTCTCAAAGGGCAATTAGTTTTGACCTTTTTTCTATTTATAACACTAAGAAGAGCCATTAAGTGATTCTTTTTAAAAATGAAAATATGTTCCAAAGTAATTTTCTGTCTCCACCTCTAGAAAGAGAAATATATTCATGTATTCAAAGCTCACAAATGTTCAGTGGTAGCTACTCTCAGGAAGATTTGAAAGATGTAAGTAATAAATATCAAGTAATGTCTCACTGGACACTTACTACTATACAAGAAATTCTACAGAATACATTCAGAGATATGAATTAAAGAAAACCAAAAAACCATAAACAATTTTTCATAGAAGAGAGAAAGCACTAAATTTTAAAATATTTTTCCAACAAATGCTCAACTACCTCATATTTTGTCTAAAAATGTGCATAAGATGCACCCACAAACAAATCCTTTCCCATATTTCTGGGGTGGGGCATGGATACCAGGGAATCCCTTAGCCATTTATGTTGTTTTCAGGAAAGAAAGAGAGGGGAGAAGAAAGGAAAGGAAAGGAAGGGAAGGAAAGGGAAGGGATGGGAGGGGAGGGGAAGGGAAGACAAGGGAAGGCAGGGGAAGGAAGAGAGAGAGAGAAAGGAAGAAGAGAGGAGAGGAGGGGAGAAAAGAAGAGAGGAAAAAGAAAAGGAAGGAAAGGAAAGGAAAGGAAAGGAAAGGAAAGGAAAGGAAAGGAAAGGAAAGGAAAGGAAAGGAAAGGAAAGGAAAGGAAAGGAAAGGAAAAATAAAAAAAACAATTAAAAACTTCAGGTTGTAAAAGAGGAGGTTTTTTAGTATAAAAGCAATAGAAGAAACCTTAAAAGGAATGATTAGTAGATTTGTACATAACAATTCAAAACTCTGTATACCAATAATACAAAAAGACAAATAAAAATGACAAACTATTTACAGATTAATAATGTGTTTACAACCTTGACACAGAAAGACATCATTAAAATTGGTATATAAAAAAGTTGCAAAATATAATAGGCAAATGACATATCATGTATGAAAAACTTATATAGAAATGTTCAACCTTATTACTAATAAATGTAATTAAAATTTATTGATAATTCATGTGACTTAAAACTTTATTATGCAATTCAATAAAATAATAATTTTATTAAAATAATTATTTTAATAATTATTTATTGCACACTTACTATCATCTAGTTATTAAAAGATATTTTACATAACAATCAACTATTTTCATGCATCAATCTTATGAAGTGAGTGTTTTTCCCTATTTTAAATAAGAAACCATGCATAAAATTTTCTAAATCTTCCCACCTCCAAATCTGGTTAACTTCACACCCTAGATACAGCCACTATACTCAGTTAGTCTTTTTCGACTATCAATAAGAAAATGAATATTTTTTAAAGATATGTGTCAGCTGGTGCAATAAAATAAACACTAGGATTAATTGTTGGTGGATTTATACATTGATACAATTCTAGAAAATTATCCAATTCATACAAAGATCACAGGATAATGAAAACGTTTTAGTCCCATGTTTTCTCTTCCAGGATTCTATCCCAAGACAAAATCTGATATGCAGACAAAGATTTATGCAAAGTAGATATATTGTAGTACTCTTCTCAATAATGAAAAATTAGAAACAGAATAAACCAACAATATGGCAGTAAGTAAATCAATGATCTGATGTCTTGAAAATTAGATACCATTCCAATACTAAAAACCATACTTATGAATATGTAATCACATGTAAATTTACCCCAGATGTAATATTAAGTCAAATTCTTTGAAAAAAAAAGTAAAAATTAAGGCAACTGCAATATGCCCACTTTTGCAGCATCCTTTTTGCAAAAATGAAAATGTTAGGAAAGGAATGGAAGAAAGAGAATGTGATTGTATAGTAAAGCATTGCAACTTAGATCCAGTTTCTACAGTCATTAGAGAGCTCCAGGAGAAAATGTGATACAACTATAACAATCTGCTATCTTCATGCTTATTAACATTCGGCTGTATTTTGTTAAGTGCTTTGCGTTACACTTATGGTTCATAACTATTGTACTTGTATTTCTATGTTTGTGTGTTAAAATGCACATGTAAAAATAAGCCGAAGTTATTCAGTAATTATTATTGGATGTAATTATAGATTATTTTTATATTTTTCATTATATTTTCTGTATTTTTTGAAATTTTACAAAGACTATGAATTACTTTTATGTTAAGCATAAAGTGAACAGAATTTTAAAGAGTATGACTCCAAATTGTTATTTGGAGGGTTAAATAAAATAGTGTATATAAATAATCTAGCAAAAAGCTTACTATATAACAGATACTCAATAAGTAAATTAATTTTAGTAAATTAATTATGATTAGTAAATGTTTTTCCATAAGATAATATATGTATAACTGTTAACTTTAAAAATAATTACTGGATATCAAATATTAGAATTTATAGACTCCTTTATAATTTTCCTTTTGTACATTCATGTATTCTGGGGAGAAAGCAAGGACAAAAAAAATGAAGATTAAAATCCATAACAAAAGATTATCCCACTGCTTTATAATTGTTTAATGCTTTGGATGCAGAAGTTCCAAAAAGAAGCGAAACAGGGAATTATTACTCACTCCTGTATTGTCCTCAGTCTACGTGACTCATGTCTCCATAGGGTATATCAGAAAAGGATGGTGGGGAAAAGGTAAGAGTGGGGTTGGAAAATGTTCTTAGGTAATTATAATATAACTCTCCCTCTAGCTTATTAAACAGATCTGTACAAGCATTGCTAAAAGTAGATGTACAGTTGTCTGTATGGAAAATAATACCATAATTAAATAATAATAATATAAGAATAAAATCTGTCTCACATACTCACAACTGTAAACCTACTTTTGCCCACCTCCATTTTTATTTTTCTCTTCTTGTGAGTCCATATTCGAAGCCATATGGAAGTCTTTTTTGTTGGAGTTTGAGTCAATGGGATGGATTATAGTTTACCATGTTGATTAAAAATGCAAATTTAATAGCACCACAGGAAAGCCTAATTCTGTAGATCACTAAGTGACAGCTGATTAAAAGGGAGAGAGAACATGTTTATTTTGAACTTCTAGGTGGTATGTTTATTTGTTAGAGGTAAGTAGTGAATTAGGAAAGGGTCTTACAATATGATATTTCTTATCCTTGCTCTTTCTCACTGCCTGGAAGACTTTTCAGGTGCAGATCATTAAGACTGACAGTATTTCCTTTATTTCAGCCTGCCTCAAATGTACAGAAAGCTGGTGCAGATTATTTAACTTTCTCGATATGGTCATCTTGCAGTTCACTCACTGCTAGCCTTGGATGGGCATCTTCTTTTTGCTCTCCCTCCTTTGTTTTCCTAGATCTTTCACCTGTTTGTATGGTCCTTCCTGGGTTTCTTAAAGCCTGATTTACTAAACAGCCAATAGTCATTCCTCACTCTTGATTTTTAGGAGAGATCTTTCAGATTTTTTAGAAGAAAACTGATGAGGCTAAGAATGCTTGCCCCTTGCCCCATCTCCCAACCTCCACTAATAATCATGGCCTACCATACACACACGAGGAGCACTTACGGCTAAGAAAATCTTTTCTTTTTGTTTCGCCAATGTCTATTTTCATAACCCCTTAACTATGAGTGAGAAGCAGATGAAACACAAGGATGAAGTGGATATAATACCTACCCTTGCCACGCAAATTGTATTACAGAAAACCAAATATGCATCCCGTAATTCAAAACAAGAACTCCATATTCAACTATTGATCCTCTACAATTTATTAGAAAACCAGCTTTAAGAGACTCCCAAGTTATAGCATGGTTACTTCTGTATGAAATCATCCATTCTATAAATTAGTAATTACAGTTTTTATATAACAACTATACATTACATATGACAAGTAAATTCAATGAACCAAAGACTTCTCTGATAGGCAGGGAGACCCTATGACTTCCTATGGATGGATTTCAAATTTATTAATGGATTTCGACATTAATTATGTGTTATTTCAATTTCTCCTTCTCAGTTTGAAAGTTTGCACTGACCTGTAATTAAGCCTGCCTGGGTTTGCAGACCGGGTGAACTTAAGGGAACTTTTGGCACTCCCCTGGTTCTAATGGTCACAGTTATGAAAAGAGATGGCATGTGCTTAGTGAGGAGAACTATGAGCTACAGGCCAACATTAGGTCTCTCCCAATGGTTGGTGAATAATCATGTGTGTTCCAACAGGAGCATTATAAAGGTTGGAGGCTGCTAGTGGAGAGGTGTAGAAACGAATTTAAAGTGCCTTGTGAATGCATGATTAGCCATGAAAAAAAACATTTCTTAGGGCACTAGTGAGAGATGAGAGAATATTGATCAGCTAGGAAGATTAGCATGAGAACCCTTAGTTGACTTTTTAAAATACACTTGCTATCCATATAAGACACACACGCACACACGAGCAGCTCTTATACACCTTGCTGTCCAGTCAAGAGCTGGAAAACAGCTGTTGTTGCATCCAGACATAGTATTCAAATGAGAGGATAGCAGTTTTAATTGCTGGGAGCCCCAAGGGCACGCTGTTCTCAGCAGTATGAATGAGACGCTGTAGGACAAAGCGAACAACTTCTGTGTGGTTAGGCCATCTGCACTACACTGATCTCGCCAAGAAACAAGAAAATCCGCAGTTGACATTACAAAGAAGATGCCAGGACCTTGGCCCCGCTACCGTCTTCTAGGCCATCGTGGGTGAGACAGCCTCCGGGCCAGGCTGGCAGCCGGACCCAGCAAAGCCAATGGATTTAAATCATTCGGCTCTAAATACCTCTGCTCTTTAGCAGAACTGCCTCCGAATCACTTATGCAAGGAAAGCATAACTGTATTTTGGATGGAATCAATGCTACTTTAATCTCTCCCCCTCCCAAAGTGCTTACTTGCCTTGAAATATGTTCAGTTTTCTATTACTGATGTAAAAAAAAAAAAATTACCACATATCCGGTGGCTTAAAACAATACACATTTATAATCTTGCAGTTCTAGGGGTCAGAAGTCTAACATTGCTTTCATGTGCTAAATTCAAGTTGTCATCAAAGCCATGTTCCTTCAAAAGGTTCACAGGGGTAACCATTCTGCAGCCCATGGGCCTCGCGCAGCCCTGGGCGGCTATGAATGTAGCCTGACACAAAATCGTAAATTTACTTAAAACCTTTTTATTTGCTCATCAGTTTTCATTAGTGTTTGTATATTTAATGTGTGTCCCAAGACAACTCTTCTTCTTTCAGTGTGGCCCGGAGATGCTAAAAGGTTAGACACCCCTGCTTAAGGGAAGTATTTTCTTGCCTTTTATAGCTGCCTCATGACCCTTCCTCCATCATCAAAGTGCATCGCTCCAATCTGTGTTCCCAAATTACAGCTCTCTGACTGCGACCCTTCATTCTTCCCTTATAAGATTCCTTCTCAGTACATTGAGCCCCCTAGAATTTCCAGATTAATCTTCCTGCCCCAAGATTCTTAAGTCGTTTTTGCCATAAGCTACCTATTCCCAGGTTCCAGTAATTAAGTCATGAACATTTTTTGGCAGGGGCAGTGGGGGCACAATCTCTATACACCTAATCCAGGTTCCAGATCAAATTGTGTCTCATTCACATTTCTCTGCCTTTGCCTTGAGCCATTCTCTTATTCAGACTTCTTTGCCTTTTTTCTATTTCCTATTCTGCCTTGCATTTCAATTCTTACCTCAAAGGCACTCTCTGAGACCTTTACTTACATCCTCTCTAAATGGCATTAATCATCCCACTTCTGAACTCATATAAGGGTTTTAAGTGGTGCCACGTTACGCATCTCTGTGCCCTTCACAGCAATTCAAGTACTCTGCACACTTCGAATCAATAAATGTGATCGAATTAAATTGGATTGATTGTTTCATAACAATACCTACCTTGAAATAATGTGTCACTTATTACAAAGAGTTTCCTACACAAAGAGAAAAGCAACCAAATTCATTTATCATTAGAACAGTGACTTGAAAACATCCACGTGAGTAAGTTGCAAAGACAGATTCCAGAGTTCCACCATCAGAGCCTAAATCAGTAGGACGAAGGTAGAGCCCAGAAGATTAATTTTAATAACTTTTAAATATGTACATCCAGAAGGTCCTGGATTACCTATTATAATAAAAAAAGTAAATTATAATGCTCATGGATTGATATATTTTCTAAGGATTATTTCCTCTTCAACAGTTAAATAAAATCTGCTTTTAGTAAATAACTTGTTTGATGAATGGAGTCTTCCATGGGGAGTGGGGTGGAGATATTGGTAGGTGGACAGAAAGCACATTCTTAAGTTAGTGATATCATCTGGAAAGAAGCATTAGCTGCTAATCCTGGAATTTCCTGTCTTTTACCATATGCCATAATGGTCAGCTTAGTGTCTTACCTATTTCTCTACACAGAACTCTTCAAGACAAATAAAATTCATTGCTAGATTATAAATATTTTCAAGTAGGAATAGAAAAAAGTAGAAGCTAAAGTGAATATCTAGTCTAAGCACTTTATTCTAGCTAATTTTAATTTAATTACAAATGTGGTACATGCCCAGTCTGTATCTCTTGTCCTTAGACCTGCAAGGTTTTATAGGTTTTATTTTACTCAGTCATTCTTCTTCTTCTTCTTCTTATCATCATCACCATCATCATCATCATCATCATCATTTAGCATTGGTCTAGTTTCTTAAGCACAATTATAAGTTCAGCTTCTTGTGAGACATGGCATTACCTGATTCAGTACTTGGAACCATAATAAGAATATATTCATGACACAGAAAGAAAATGTAATTTTCAGAAAAATTTTTGAGATGATGTTTGAATTTCAAAGATTTTTATATTTAGTGAATATCCTACTCATGCATTTCATGGAATTTAGCTTTCATAATGTCATATTCACACACATACACAAGTGTGTGCCTCGTTAGCTCATCTCATCTGTAAATTATACTTTCACTTATTATTCAGTGTATATCTTCTCATAACCCTTTATAGTTCCCTCATTTCTTTCTTCCATAGAATGCTTCCTTCCATTTTTGATTCACAATTTACTATACCTAAAATTAATATTTAAACGATTTTGTTGCATGTGTGCAACCCAGCATCCACCTCTCTTCGCTCACGTGGACATTTTTTGTCAAAATAGTATACCCTGTTTTATTGCAAAACTTGAGCTATTTCTTGCTAACATGATTTTTAAAGATGTATTAGCAAAAGCAGTCACAGTGCTTTTATCATGTTTTGGCAGACAAGTCATTCAGTAGTTAGACCCTCCAAGTGCAATACTGTTTGCTGTATTTTTTCTAAACTGTTTGGCAGAATTATTAAAGTGATTATTTTCTAACTCACACCAACTTTTTTATTGTAGTCTTATAACTAAACAATAACAGAAATAACAGAAATATATTGTCATGTTTCTACTTACCCTATAGTTGAGAACATTATTAATCTAATTCCCTACCTCTTTATGTTTTAATATTATTGTGTATAAAAATGGTAAAGAATCCAATTAATTTGTGTTAGTGAGTATATGTTTGTGTGGGGACAGGGGAGGCAGAATAGCAATAGAAAAAATGCAAAATATTTGTCACTGACCATAAAAACTTTTCATCTAGGAAGATAAATCGAATATGTGCATTGTAAGTTCAATACAACATACAGTGCGTGGTATGTCATTAAGAGATTCCAAGTGCTTTAGGACAAAAGAGATGAATTTTTAAAAACCTGCCTGATGAAATCAAGGAAGACATTCTGAAGATAGCGCTCTTAGAAGTGAAAGTCTTAAAAGCCTTTCAACAAGTGAAAAGTGGTATGGTGAGTGACTTTTGGCAAAACATGGAGTACATTTTGATGTGTGAAGAAAAATAATTATTCAGAATAATTCATAAATTGGGTTAATAAAAGACACAATAAAGATAAAAGCTCAAATTTTAAGCTTTAGCATTAAGTGTATGTTCTGTGGGAATGTGGGTCCATGCACTCTTTTTGGATGAGCCATGGTAAGATAATCCTGATAGAATTGTGATGGAAAGGAAGAAGCTAAGAAACATTTGAAGGAATTCCTCATCTGGTTAAGAGGGAATGTCAGGGCTCAGATTTGCTCTCTCATAGAACCAACTAAAAATTAAACAAAATATGTATTTTAAAAATAGCACCAAAGGCATTGAAACCAGACAGCAAAGATAAATGGTCCCTGACAGGTGGTAAAAGTGGTAGGTCCTTTGACTGCACCAGCTTATTGCCTACAAAAAGTTTCCAGGGTCCCATGAGTTGTAGAAATGGAGTTGAGTCCAGAGAAAACAAAGTGGAAAATGTTTGCTTAGCAGAGTGCTAGAGAGGAGAACTGCAGAGAGAAAGAGCTTCTAGAACCTGCATAGAATTCCCGTTAAGTATTTAGCTAAATGAAGAAGATCATCATATGTGTATGAGTATTTCAACTGCGCAGAGAGGGCAGAAAAAAAAGAAACATCAGAAAGGGGTGTAAGAAATGGCACTTACCTAGCCAGGAAGAGTTCCTGTTCCTAACAGGCAGGGTGGAAAACCTCAAAATAAAAGGGGCATGGCTGGAATACTAAAAGGGTGCTGTCCCAGCACTGAAGAACATTTATCCTCAACTAAATGGTGCTCCTAGGTCACTGATGTGTGCCTGGGACAATTCTGAAACACCCCCAAGAGTTTTCCCCCGATGTATATGCCTGTGTAATTCCATTTCTTTGAATATGAGCATTACCTACGAATGTGATGAGATATCACAGTCATATTTAGGTTACGCTAAGTGATAAAGGCAAAACTACTTTGGATATTAAATCCCCAAGTAGCTGATTTTGAGTTAATAAAAAGGAAATGATGTAGGGTGGGCCTAGTTTAATCCGGTGGAAGCCCTTAAAGGAGAAACCGGACCCTTCTTGAGTAGTGTTTTTCCTGCTGTCTTGGAAAACTGAGCTGTTATGCTTTGAGAGAGCCTGTGAGAGAGATACTTGTCCAGAAAAGGCAGAGGTCTGTAGGAGGGAAGAGTGTATGTAACCTGGCTGATAGCCAGTCAGAAAATTAGAGCTTCAGTACTGCAGCAACAAGGAACTGAATTCTGCCAACAACACAGGAGGTTACCGGGAAACCCTCAACCCCATAGGAAAATGCAGCCCAACCTGGACCGTAGACTTGTGAGACCTCAAAAGCATACCAGTTAAACTATGACTTGCCACCTAACCCACAAAAATTATGAGATAATAAAAGAATTATGATTTTAAATATCACTACCTTTGTGGTAATTTGTTATGTGGCAATAGAAATCTCACACAGTAAATCTGAAATTAAGAGTTGAAAGGCTCAAACTGTTTTCAAATAATTTCACCATGTCTGTAAACAAAGTTTAAGGATATTTATAGACATACAAATATACCAAACTCACAAGAAGATAAAATTATTAATGTCCAACAACAAATAAAAATTACAAGCATTCAAAGAAACAAGGAAATAAACAGTCAACAGGCTCCTCAAAAAATTGGGAACAGAGTAACCATATATCCCAGCAACCCCTCTTCTGGGTATCTACCTAAAAATTTTGAAAACATTTATTTGCAAAGATATATGCACCCCTATGTCATTTCAGCAGTGTTTATTAAGGTTGAGATATGGAAACAAAAGTGTCCTTCAATAGCAGACTGAAAAAAAAAAAGACATGGAACATATGTACAATAGAACACTACTCAACCATAAGAAATGATGAAATACTGCCATTTGTGATAACAAGGATGGCTCTTGAGAATATCATCCTAAACAAAATAAGTCAGAGAGAAAAAGTCAAAAATCATATGTAGGATATAAAACTGAAAGCAGTAAATAAACAAGAAAAAAACTCAAAAAACTCATAGACATAGATAATACTTTGGTGGATACCAGAGGTCAGGAGGGTAGCAGGGTAGTAAAATGTAAAGGGGATCAAATATATGGTTGCTGGGAGAAGATTTGACTTTGGATGCTGGGCACACAATGCAAAAGACAGATGATGTGTCATAGAATTATAAACTTGATACTTGTATAACTTTATTAACCAATGTCACCCCAATAAATTTAATTAAAAACAATAAATTTCTATATATACATATATATATGTATATATATCTCACAATGAGGAGAAAAAAGTGAGTCAAGACTGACTTAAAAATTGTAGAGATTACAGGGTCCCAGGTATTAAATATATTAAAATACTAAATATATTATAAGTAATCAATTAATTATTGTCTGTATTTCTTATATTCAAGACACTAGAAGAAATAATATGGAAGAAATAAAAGAGATGTAATTCTCTCCTGGCTGGTGTAGTTCAGTGCACTGAGTGCCAACCTGCAAACCAAAGGGTTGCCAGTTTGATTCCCAGTCAGGGCTTCAGGTCAGGTTCCCAGTGTGGGGCATGGAAAAGGCAACCACATGTTGATGTTTCTCTCCCTCTCTTTCTCCTTCCATTCCCCTCTCTCTAAAAATAAATAAATAAATATTTTTAAAAAAAGAGATACAATCCTAATTTCCAGTGATTAGCCAAATAACATATATGCATAGCCCATGGACAGACAGCAGCGTGTTGAGGACCAGAAGGAGTAGAAGGAGGGAGGGGTCTAAGTTGAGGTGGGCCAAGGGGGTGATAAGGAACATCCATAATAGTGTCATAGAAAACCAAAGTAAATAATTAAGTACATAAATAAATGCATAAATAAATAGAAGAGAATTGAAGGTAGCCACAAATGGAGGGAGCTCCCAAAATCAGCATATAAATCTCGCCTAAATCCTTGGAAGACACCTGAACCCTGCACACACTGAAGAGGCTCCAATAATCTGAAGGTAAGCAATAGCTGGAAGAGGGAAATATCAGATCTGAGATTTCAGCAGTTGCCCAATGAAAGAAGACAAAGTGTAAAGTTCAGGTTTCATCAAGTTACAAGGGCTTGGTAAACAGCTTGGCCTTGCATGACTTAGAAGTAAATATTATATCTGAAACCTATGAGATTTTTTTCTAAGTTTACAGGCAAAAATTTTAAAAAATTATGCATTCTAACAAAGAATAAAATAAAGATTCCATTAAAAACTACAATGTGTGCCTTGAAAAATATACTACATGGAATTAAAGACATATTAGACATTGCAGAAGAATACTGAACCTGCAGACTTAACAAAAGGTAATAAACTAATTAAAGAGAGAATTGAAAAAATATTGAAAAGAATGTCAATGACCTATAGAACAATTTCAAAGAACCAAATATATGGATTATTGAAGCCTCCCAAAAAGACCATAAAAATATTTCAAAATGTAATTGCCAAAACAATTCAAATTTCATGAAAACTACAAACACACAAAAGTAAGAATTTTAATAAATCCCACTATAAAAAACATTTAAGAAGTGCACTGACACATTATTTTAAAATTGCTTAAGATGAGTGATTCAAAAAATCTCAAAAAGAGTTAAACAAAAAAGCACATTACGTATGAAAAAAATAAGGATAACAATTGCAGTTTTCTTGTAGAAACAATGTAAGCTAGAAGACAGTAGAACCACATTTTTAAAGTACTAAAAGATACTAAACTAGTATTTTTTATGCAATTTACCTATGTTTCAAAAAACACAAATCTGTAATAAAGTTTTCTTCACACATTAAGAAAATGAATGAATTATTCACTAGTAGAGTTGTACTATAATAAATGTTAAAAGAAGTCCTTTAGTCAAAAGGAAAATGAAAACAAATGAAAACCTGCTTCTACACAAAAGAATGAACAGCACTAAAATGACAAAGACATAAGTAAAATGGCATAAATATAAGTAATTTTCTTATTTAAATATTTTGAAAAAGATAATTCATGCTGAAAGCAAAAAACAATATTGTAGGGTATGTAATATATATAGAAGTGAAATGTGTATTAACAATAACATAAAGGTGAAGGGAGGAAAAGTGAAAGGATACATTTATGAGGTCCTTATATTATAAGTTGCATACTTTAATATATTATCACTTGAAGATACATTGTGATGAATTTTCCATGTATCTTTTACTATAAAGCAATCAACATAATAAAAGAAAGAGCAATTACAGCTAGCACAACACAAAATAAAATAATAAAATTAATCAAAAAGTAGATTAAAACACAAAGTATGTAGGACAAATAGAAAACAAACAAGATGATAAATGCAATTAATAAGCATATGTCAATGATCACTAATAGTGATTACATAAATATCATGTAAATACCCCAATTAAAATGCAACAATTATCAAACAGGATAAAGAAACAAGATCCAGCTCTATTTTTCCTGTGAGAATCCCTTTAAACACACACACACACACACACACAGGGTAAAAGTAAAAAATTAAAAGATAAAAACAAAAATTGTATGCCATGTTAACAGGACTCAAAAGAAACCAGGATGGGTTACACTAACATCTGTAAAAGCAGATTTCATAACAAAAAATATTAGCAGGCATAATGAAAATTATTTCATCATGATAAAGGAGCCAATTTATCAGGAGGAAATAAACAATGCTAAATATTTCTTGATTTAAAAGTAAATACACAAATAGTGGATGAAAATTAGCACCACAAAGTTATCACTACAATCATATTAACATGCCAAAAATAAAAAAAAACTGTACATACCAAGTGTTGGAGAGCATATGCAACAACTTGAAATGTAGCAATGTAAAATGGTAAGATCATTTGAAAAAAGTTGGGAATAAAAATTAAATATGTACCTAAAGAAACACCAAAAATGTAGAGTGATGAAAAACAGGTAAATGGTTACCTGTGGAATATGGAGGTGTGGGAAAGGAGAGAAATAAAAATTTCAATGGGTAATGACAGCATATTTGAGGGTAATTTTTTGTTGTTGTTGTTCAGGTACAATTTTGTCCATTTTTCTCCCACCACTCCCCACCACCCCTCCCATCCCCACCAGGTTTTTGCTATGTTCCTTAACTTGATTGTGATGATAGCTTCACACATGCATAATATGTCAAAATCTACCAAGCCACCTACTTTAAACATGGTGCACTCTATTTGTCAATTATACCTCATAAAGCTGTTAATTTTTTTAAAAATAAAATTTTTAAAACATTTATATTGCATCAGATCTTGAGTTTAATATCAAGAAGAAATCCAAAGAGAGTCAATTTTTGTTATTATTTATATTATGTTCATTTTTAAAATGGGAAACAGCTTTATTTTAATAAATTTTATCTGTAGCCTACTAGAACTTACAGTGATAATTTTAAGCTTACCTTGGGGATAATCAATTTAAACCATTTTTCAAGGGTTTCTATTATCTTTTTTGCTAATAAGAAAACCTTACACATACAATAATAATATTATTTTTAAGCAGTGCTTTGGTAACATTTTCAGACCTAATACAACTCTAAGACAGAGCAAACACTATTAAAATAAACAATGTTATGCAATTAAATTGTTGCAGACTGAATGTTTGTGTCTCCCCAAAATTCATACCTTGAAATCTAATCCCCTATGAGGTGGTATTTGGAATTGGGGCACTTGGAAGGTAATTAGATCATTTAGGCAGAAACCTGATTTTATCCCATTAAAAAGGGCTCCATAGAATTCCTTTGCCTCCTTCCACCATGTGAGAACACAGAGAAAAGTTTGCCACCTATAAATAGGAAATAGATCCTCACCCGACACAGAATCTGCCAGCATCTTGATCATGGACTTCCTTGCCTGCAGAACTATGAGAAATAAATTTCTGTTGTTTCAAAGCCACCCAATCTATGATACTCTGTTATAGCAGTCCAATGGACTAAGACAATGGTATGCATACCTGACCAGCTGTTAAAGGTTCTTTTGTTTTTCTACCAATGTGCTCTACATAAGGTAGGCATTGGTAGAAAAACAAAGGACCTCTTCTAGTACTGACATTACAAAGGATATTTTAAACCCGAGTACATAATTGTTGGTTTTGTCAGGTACATATAAAATTGTCTTTCAATGAATGAATGATTGAACAAATTCTAAAACATTCATGCAGTGGAATACTACTCAGCAGTATAAAGGCATAAATCGTTGATACATGTAATAGTCTGAGTAGGCCTCAAGGGCATTATGATGAGAAAAAAAGTCTCAAAAACTTACATACTGGATAATTCCATTTATGTAACATTCTCAACATTACAAAACTGCAGAGATGAAGGTCAAATTCGTGGTTACCAGTGGACAGAAAGGGAAGTTGAGGGAAGAGATGGGTCCAAATACAAAAAGGTACCTCAAGGTCATTGTTTTGTGGTGATGACTTGTTCTGTGTCGTATTTGTTATAATTATCACACATGGGATAAAATCTCATAGAACTGCACAAAAGACATGCCCACAAATAAATGAATGCAAGATAAAAAAAAATATTAAATAAGGTCTGTCACTTACTTAATGGCAATGTATCATAGTCAGTTTCCTGGTTTTACTGTTGTTCTGTAGCTATAAAAGATATCACCATTGGAAGAAGCTGAGTGAAGAGTTCATGAAACTATGTACTATTTTTTAAACTTCCTGTGAGTCTGTAACTTAACAAAATTAAGTATCCCATTTTTAAATAAGATATTTAAGTATAGACTTTCTGCATTTCTGTCTTTTATTTTGCATTTTTAACACAGTGATTTAAAATAAATTACTATAAGATGCTTTGCTTGTTCTTGATTTATAGAAACTACTGTGTATGTCTGATATGGAGTAACTGATCACAACTACATCTTGAGAAGTAAATTATTCTCTGAGAATAATGCTTCTATCTAGTAAATATTACTTAGATAATGTCAACTACCTGTTAAATTGCAAAATTGCAGTTTAAAATCAACTACAATGATTATCTTTCATTGCTCAGCTTTTGGGGCAACTTCCTGTGTAAAAACTTCCCTTGCCCTCACCATAATCTCCCTGCAAACACCACAGCCAACCTACTTCAATTGCCTTTGTAAAATTATGGTACTATTCCCTTTGTGGCTACACAATAACATATATTCCTCAATCATTATATGTTATCTAAAGTTATTTGATAGACATATCTTACTGTATAGGAATTTTTTTTTTGTTTTGTTTTGGCTCATTTGCCCATTCGTTGATTCTTGCTGATTTTTTTAATAAGGGTATTTTCCATAACTTTAATTTGTCTATTTTTCCAACTCTTTTCCCATTAATAAAGTGATAGTATGTTGCCAAGCTGAAAACTTTAGAGTTATCTTAGATCCTTCCCTCTCTATATAAATGTCTTTCCTATGTGCCCCTTCTCAATTTTGACATCCACCACTCTGTCCAGATTTAATTATTTGTGAATTCTACAAGAATCTCACAACAAATCTCCATTATCTTCAGTGATGGACTCCATTCTAATTTCTTTCTACTATTTCTGTCATAGTTCTCACTTGAAACACTGCTTTCATCATACCATTACTCCAAAACCTATACTGGTAAAGTCTATTCTAGCTATTGAATCTGATTTTTCATCCTCTTCTAGCATTAGACAGTCATTACATCTCTTGCTTCTCTCTCCTGAGATCTCCAAAATATTTCCCTGTCTCACATTTTATCAGACGATTTGTCCTGTCATCATCCTTTGTATCACACTATTCAATAGTCTTTTCTCTGTCTCTAGTCATGCCACTCTCATCCATCATATATACTACATTTCTGGCATATAAAAATAATCATGTCATTTGCTCTGTGTTCTTTAACCATCTCACTGCCAAATCTGTTTTTCACTGATTCTAAACTCTCACCTACCTTTTATTTTTGTATTACAAACTTGCTTAAGCAAGACCCATTGTAGGGATGAGAATATAGGCAAGGCCTCCTAAATGTCATAACAGAAAGTCAGTTTTTCTACACACATGTCTAGAGTGGAAATCATATCAGTAACTCTTCAACCAACAATGCAGAATGATATCACACCAGTCTTTTTTGCTGAAGCATTTGCAACTAAATTGATCCAGCAGTTACCAAAAGCTCAGATGAGAATTTAACAGCGGAGAGAGGGGGGCATGTTCGGTAAACTGTCCTTGTATTAAGCTAAATCACATATGCAAAATACTTTGTGTGTATCTGCATACCTTCTCTGTGGAAATGCTGTAACTGAATTGTAATTTGACATTATGACTTTATCTTTTTATTTTTTAAAAGAGAGGCAATTTATATTATATTTATAGAAGGCAATATATTATTTGTAAAATATTTGCTTATTTATAAAAGATTCATATAGCTGGAGAAGACCTGTTTTTTTGCAGCTTGCATAATAGTCATGTGGTCAGTCCTCTGTAAGGAGATTCTTGGGGAAACAATATTTTAAGACAAACTTTGTAAACCCAGAATACATTTTATGTTTTATATTGACTGATAGAATATTCTATTTTGAGACCAAATTTTGTCAGTTCTTAATGACTAAAAGAGAAATATTATAGCTATAATTCTCTCCCTCCAAACAGTTAATCAATTTGTTTCTTATCTTTTTTTCCTATTTTTAGCTGATAATACTTTAACTAATTTATCTGTAGGAGTATTGAAAACAAATCTGATTTTTTTTTGGAAGAATACATGTCAAAAATTTAAGACCAACAATATTCATGTAAAATCAATACTTAGCTTTTTATCAAAAATCCCAGATTTCCAAAACTAAAATCATTATCACCATTAAAAAATTACTTTTACTTAGCTTCCCAGTCTTTATTAATAGCTTCAATATTGTTTTAGGAATCTAGAAACATCTTTGTTTTCAATGTTTAATCAGGCATCTACATTTCCTATTGTCCCTATGAAAGTTCTTTTATATGTGCACCTTCTTAATTTTAATGTCCAGCATTCTGTCGAGGTTTAATTATTTGTGGATTCTACAAGAATCTCACAATGAATATCCATTATCTTCAGTGATGGACTACACTCTAATTTCATTCTACTATTTTCATCATAGCTCTCACTTGAAACACTGCTTTCATCATATCACTGTTCCAAAACCTATACTGGTAAAGTCTCTTCTAGCTATTGAATCTGATTTTTCAATCCTCTTCTAACCATAGCTTTTAGTTTAGCCTGGTCTGTTACTGCCAAAATAGTACATTTTAATATAGTCCTTTCAATTCAGAAATATTTGTCTTGGATGATTTCTTAAGACACCTTAATTTAATGAGAAATTTGGGGGGAAAATTCTGGGAATAAAGCAATTTTCAAAGATCAGGGAGAAGAGAAGGGAAGGCATGATGAGGAGCGTGATGTAAGAATACTAGTTGCATATTTTGTTTGGTAATCAGTTTTATAATCCAGTATCTTTCAGGGGGTAGAAAACAATATAAAAAATAAAATGTTTTCTGTACCAAATAGTTGAAAATGACCCTGTCAAGATAGCTTTGTTAAAGGCCTTATCCCATTTCCTAATGCTCTATCTACATTCCCCATGTTTTTTTTCTAACAAAAAGCCTTATTTTATTATTCTTACATTGTACTGTCTTTTCCCAGCCTTTATCCCAAACTGAACTATCCTTAAATATCAGTTGACTCACTCAGTTTCACAGTTAAAATTAATCTGTTTCTGTCAATTTCTATAGAATCTATCAGAAACACTCATATATCTTTTTTTTATTTTTTTATTGTTGTTCAAGTATAGTTTTGTCCATTTTCCCCCAATCACTCCCCCCTCCCCCCACCCTCGACCCCACCCGCCCTTGGCTTTGCCCTTGAGTCCCCAATATATGTTCCTTGACGGCCCTTCCCCTGCCCCCATCTTCCCCTCCCTCTTCTCCTCTGTTCACTGTTAGTTTGTTCTTCACCTCAATGTCTCCAGTTACATTTAACTTGCTTGTTTGTTCTGTTGACTAGTCTCCACTTAGAGGTGAGATCATAGGGCATTTGTCTTTTACCACCTGCCTTATTTCACTTAACATAATGCTCTCCAGATCCATCCATGTTGTTGAGAGTGGTAGGAGGACACTCATTATTTCAGTTCATTTGTTTTTTTGTTTGTTTGTTTTTAATTCTCATCTGAGGACTTTTTTTATTGCTTTTAAAGAGTGAGAGGGAGAGTGGGAAACTTTAATGTGGAAAAAAAAAACACAAACAAACATCGATCAGTTGCCTCCTTTATGAGCCCAGACCAGAGATGGAACCTGACACCTAGGTATGTGCCCCTTCGAGGAATCAAACCCACAACCTTTTGGTTATGGGATGACACTCCAACAAACTCAATCTCACACTAGCCGGAGCTCATTCTTTTTTATACCTACTCTTAAATGTGACATATCTTGATAACTTAAACAACAGTTACCTAAAATATAAAATAAGTGTGATTAATGTTTTGTCCTGGACAGTGCTGCGTATATTGATAGGATCTACTAAATATCAGATGGTTGATGAACCAATGAAGCATTTTGTTAATAAAAGTGGTCAGCAAGCTTTTCAATTTTATTAGTTTATTACTTAATATTTTACATAATCAAAATTCTATTAGAGTGATATATTATTCTAATTTACTGGGAAGATACAGCGTGTTATTTTATTTAATGCTCACACCAACTACTCACTAGTTATGAGAGGCTCTTTTGTTAAAGACAAGGGAAAAAAACACAGAAAAATTAAAGATTGGCCCAAGACCATACAACTAATAGTTTTGTAGCTGAGATCCTTCAAGTCAGTATTTTTTCCACTGGATACATTGTTTGTCTTGTGCAAAATATATATCCATTACTAACACGGCAATCATTTCAAAAGCAGAGTGTAAGCAGTACTTGAGAGGGCTCCAAACTTTTTAGATTAAATTAATAAAAATTTCCATTTGAATAACTGAAAATTCTATTTATTATAAATTTCATGTGTATGCTCATAAATGTATTAAAATGTAGGAATTTTTTGTTTAATCAGTTGCTATGCTGTTTTGTTCCTGAGTTTGTATTCAGTAATCATAGTATCCAAATGATACTGTGTGAAAATGCACTTCTATTTTTTTATTACTTAAAAATCTGTGTGTAATGCAAAACTCTTGCAGCACAAAAGTATGGAAATTCAGATATATGCATGAAACGTGAACAGCCATAGTAACTAAAACAATTAGCAAAGATAATATTAGGGTCAGATAATACAAAGAAAATAGATCATGACTGCTTTATGATTATTTTGTAAAGTTCATTATTAAATCATTGAAATTGTTATAGCAAGCAAGCCATATCACCGTATCCTCATTTATATGATTTTCAACAAATACAAGTTGAACTCTTTATGGTTTGTATACAGCCTTTCTTCAGAAAGCATAAGCAATACAATTGGGTAAATTGACCAAAGTAGTAATAAGTCAAAAAAAAAATCTTACTTATTAGTAAGATCAAAATGACTTTAATATTATGAAATGGACTTTTCATATTGTCTCCTAGAATAGCCTTATATTACTATAAAAATAAGCTTGTAATGTTTTTCACTTGGGAATTTTGATATAAAGAAAATAAATATAAAATTTTAGTTTATTTCTAAATATATGTTTGGTTGTTAACATAGTTTTGGGCAATCGAGAGATTCTCATTCCTACAGCCACATAGATAGGGTCTTTCAGGCTCCATGATCATATTCATAGCAAACATCCCCTCAGCAGTGGTCAGTTTATTGACAGTGAAGCAAAATGAAACCTGGGCTTTAAAGTTAGATATACTGAGCTCAGTCCCCAGTTCTTCAATTCACTGTGTGACACCAAGCAAGTTAGTTGCCCACAACTGTATCTGTAATATATACATATTTATATACAACATTATGCTATGTATTTGAGTAATATTCAGCTGTAGAAATGCATGTAAAACATAGGTAATAAAAACATACATAGAGTTTTCATGAGTATTGAACACAATAAATATGTAAAATGATTTTCAGAGTTCCAGGGACAAAGTAAAATTTAAACAATTGCAAATATTACTATACCTTCCTTTCAAAATTTCCTAATTTAATTTGTAACCTTATATGCTTCCACCTGTTTAATGTCATTTCTTTAGTTCTACTAGAACATATTATACTTCACTTAAGGTTAGAAGTGATTTTTCTTTTTATTCTTTTCATATTGATGCACAATTATTAACCTTGACTTTAATATTTTTAAATAAAGTTTGCAACTTCACTGAGAAAGACTACTGGAGATATATTCATATTGACTCATAGAATGTCATATTGTGTTTTTAAAAGATCGATAAAATTATTAGGTTTGAATTAGAAGTAGATGAATAAATTTGCATTTAAAAAAATAAGATGTAGACATATTCAACCATTAGTTTAAATATAGGATCAGATTAAATCAATTAGGACAACAACTTATTGAATGAAATAATCACTTCTAAGCCTGATGTAGGAATTGAAGAAAGTACACCTTGTTGAGCTAATATGGGTTATTATCCGTCCAGTGTAATTCTAAAAATAAAACAAAAGAAATAGATCAATGCTTCAGATGTAAAGAAACAATAATCTTTAAAGATTAAAGGCCAAATAGGGGACTATTTAGTTGTGGTTATGTTGTGTGTTGTGTTTATACACATATAATAAAAAGAAGATACCGGTTATTCTGATTTTCAGATTTTAAATATCTTCTCATTTTGATCTAAATGTGTTCTCAGGGATATTTTTTTAATGCACATTTCAAAAGGGTGCTTTCTAATCATTTTGTACCAGCATTGAGAGAAAACATTAGAACCAGTGCCTAAAGAAAAACGAATGGCCTAAGTTTTCATGTATTAAGCTGGAAAAAAGACACAAAAATTGGTATGCATTAAAACTGCATAAATGATAACATAGTAATCCTAACTCTAATTCTGACATGAGCTTAGGAACAAACCATATGTTATATTCATAAATGTATTAAATACACACAAATGTCTCATGTAAGAAGAGTTCTAAATTATAATTTTTAGATTATGAATAGGGTGCTGATCAGAATTTTTTAAAACACCCTAAACTTCAAAAATATGCATATTCTGCAATATATTTAGTATTTCAGTGTGAGTAAGCAACAACCAGTTTGCCATGTGCCCTTTATATCTAAAAGGCCACCTGCCAGCTCATTCCCATTTTCCCCTCAATGGGTTATCAGATGAATATAAATTAGTACAGTTAGGAGATTTTCAATAAAAGCTGTGCATTTCCTACTCCATTGTGAAATGGGTCAGATGGCAGCACTTACTCTGATACTGCCATTCCGATCCGAAGTCACGGAGCACAAGTTGCACACTATCGTCCCCCAAATGATTGTCGCACAGGGGCTAGGCAGCATAACAATGATTGAGTGTCAATTAGCTCAGGCCAAAGGCGACCGTCCAAACTGTTAGGAATTTTTAAAACAAAACATGTGTTGCCAATTTCCTTTAATACCGAACTGGCAGCCAGTCACTGGCAAAATCTGCTGTTGCGGGCAAATTGTTAATGTGTCTTTCTCAAAGGTAACAAGCAGATGTGAAAAGAGCTGGTCAAGAAGGAGCGCATACTGTATGCTGCTGCTTAGTTAACACAAACCAAACTCTTAATAGGGGTGAAAAAATGCAGAAAATCTAGTGTGATGGTTGTGTCAACTATAAGCTTTAAAAAACAAAGAATTACGGTATCTCTCCTGAAAATTGGTATAGCTATTAAGAGTTTTTTCATTTAAATATATATAATCATATAAAGATTTTTCAAATGTCATTAGTCCTTTGTGCATTTTCTTAGTACCTGTTGTTTTCTTTCCCAGGTTGCTTTGGATATAGAGCTACAAAATCATTAGAAGATTGGTTTTAAAAATAAAATAAGGTCCACTAAATGACTCTAAATTAAAAATGCAGAAAAGAACAAACATTAGCCTGACATGGAGAAACAGAAATGCTGATACTTTGCTCAAGAGGAGATAAATGATCACAGCCACTTAGGACAATGGTTTATCGCTATTATGGAAAACTGAAGATGCACAGACACTATGACCTAGACATTCCAATCTTATGTCTATACCACAGCAATGTGTGCACACTGGCACTAGGACACACGCAACGTTTTCAGATGAGGATTGTTAATTAAAATAAAAAGAAGTCTGCAAGTATATCAGCAATATAATAAATTCTTCGATATGCATTAGCAGTTATATTCATATAACAGCCATGAAAACATGGTACCTTATACCAACTTGGGTGAATCTTAAAAATGGACACAAAATATATATTTAATAATGAGATTTCCATATTTTTTAAATGCAAAAGTTAATCTACTTCCAGCCATCATTTGTATCTAGAGTAATATAAATTACCCCTCTCACAGTAAAAAACCACAATACAGACAAATATATGAAGCTACTGATTTCAGACATTACTTGGCGAGCAACTTGGACTGTTGTTCATCCCAGACAGAAGAACCCCACAACTGTTCGACTGTGTGTCAAGGGAAACTTGCTACTCCACTGCAAATTTCCATTACAACACAGTGGCTCATCTGAGCTTAGGAAACCGAGGCCAGAGTTGAGGGAAGTGGAAGTGGTTGGAAGATGCAGAGCAGATCATTAGAGAAGAGAAGCTTCACACAAAAGAGGACAGAAATATAATCAGGGGTATCCTACAAGCTCTTGGCTGAGATTTGGGCTACGCTTACCAAAAAGTTTACTAGAAATGGCTGGTATATAGCTGCTACTTGTTTAAGAAAGAAACAGAGACGCTAGAGGCCAGCAGTGCTGGGGGGTGCTGAAGGTACAACCCAGCCAGAGTGGAGGCACTTCACGAACCCCTGTTAGCAACAATTCGTGCATCCTGTTGAGATGCTAAGGAAGCCTCAATGTGAGAGTAAAAACCACAATTTGGGGGAAAGTGTTCCATAAGCCCACCATGAATAAATCTATAACCAAGCCCAGATAAGATCCTAAGGAGAGAAAAAATTTCATCTTTGGGCCTGGTTAAGTTATAAAAATGTGGGTAACCCCTTAGACATTCCAAAGATCTGCGCCAATAAAGCATAAAACCAAGCTTATATAAGTACAAAGTGATTAAAGAGTAATTGATCTATCTTTGTGAATAAAGTCAATAAAGACAGATTCAAATTCTTACAGCATTTCAACGATAGCCATATGTGATGAAAATTTATAGATATAAAAATATCAAATAACAAACAATACAGGAAAATATTACCCACAAAATTAAAATAAAGTTGTTAAAAGCGATGAAGCTCTAGATGCCCCAGATGTTGAATTCAGCAGCCAAAGACAAAGCTGAAAAGACATATCTGAATAACTAATAATAAAGTAAATGAACATACTGTCTTGATGAGGTAACAGATAACAGAATTTCAGCAGATAAACAGAAACTATAAAAATACAATATGAAAATTCCATAACTGAAATGTAAAATTATAAAATAAAATATGATTAAGTAGATTTAGCAGCAGATTGTATATAACAGAGAATTCAGTTAACATGAAGGCAGATCATTAGTAATTATCCAATCTGAATAACAGAAAAAAAGATCTTAGGAAAAACGTATAGAGATTCAAGGACTCGTGAAAGAATATCAAACAATCCGACATACCTGTAATGCTTCGGGAAGAAGGGAGCAAGACTGGGGCCGTAAAACAATTAGAATGTATGAAATAATATTTTTCAAATTTGATGAAAATATTAATTTACAAATGGATAAAGTTTAGAAAACTCAAAGCACAAATGTCCTTCTCCCGGAACGTCAGTTCTGCTGGTGGCCCTAACAAAACTCTCTGGGAAACAATGACAAAATTAAGACTAACCATGGCTTTCCTTGCTGACCTTTAACCTCTGTGAATTCCCAATAAAGTTTTTTAATACGTTTATGTGACTTAGAATTTGTCTTGTACCCTGATATGTGAGAGCTGGAGAACTAAATGAAACTCATCTGGAATGAAAAGTGAAGATCCAGAAATTACTTCCTTTGCTCAGTAACAACAAATATCACATACCTTGTTTTGATTTGTTTAGTGCAAAGGATCAATTAAACCTAAAGGAAAGCTTATGAAATCTAAATGGAAGATAATTACTAGTACTAGGTAATAAAGAGAAAAACTAGGTTTTATATAAATTGCTTACAATTTAATTAAGAGAGAAGGCATATGTACCTTGATGGATGTTACAGGAGTCTTCAAAACCTGATTTGAAACAATACAGAGTATGAAGAAAAAAGGAGGGAAAGAAGGAAGAAAAAAAACACACCTGAAACATGGCATACATTTACCTTCTTTAATTGTCCTTTCAGTGCAAAGATAGGAAAAGGGTGATAACAATTTGGTGGGGAGCCACCAAAAGAGGCCTTAAGAAAGATGATTTTTAGATCTAAGTCAAGAGTCAGCAAACCATCATCTACAGGTCAAATCCAGTGTATGGCTCGCTTTTGAAAATGCAGTTTTGTTTCACAGAGCCACGTTCCAGTTTTCATATCATCTATGTCACGCAAGAGATCATTACCCTCGGGTTCTCCTGCTTAACTGCTGCTCATCCATGAGAATCCATCATAAACTTCACTTTCTTAAAGGGGCCTGAAAAACTAGGCTAGGGGCCTGTACTACAGGACATGGGGTAATGCTATATGTTACAAATAATCTCAAAAGTTGTATTGAAATATTGTTTAAGAAAACCCTGACTTGTCTATAGCAGAACTGAACTGATTACTTATAAAAGAGATTGTATTGACAACAAAGCCTAGAATATCTATTCTCTGTTCCTTTATAGAAAGCATTTTCCCACCACTGGTATAAGTTCTTGAACATTAAAGACACATTGAATAGGAAAAAGACAAGATGGTGTCTGCAACTAAGCAAAGGAACAGAAATGGGAAAATCTTGCAGTTTACAGAAGAAAAACAGTTGCCATTAAGAAATAGTAAAAATGATTTTGAAAGAATAGGAGAAAGAGAAAGTAAGAGATGATAGAGAATGTTGGAATTCAAAAAACAGAAAACCCAGTTTTAAAAACTACACAGTACATTGTTATTTAATCTTGATAAGACCACTGAACTCCATTAATAAAAGTGATTTTCAAGTGGTAGACAAAAGTAAACTATTTGGTACAATAACATTCATATTCTAAATTACTTTTTCTGAAATCTATGATTAAAAACCAATGACCTTTTCTATTCTTTTTTAAAAATAGCACTTCTATTTCAATTATAAAATACAATAATTTGCTAGTCTATATGATTCAGACCTGAAAATAATTGAAGTGGGCCACATTCAATTAATACTTTAAATACATTTTTATGATTTTGCATATTCTGATACTCTGTCGTAGCTGCTTGTGGATTTATCTTTGTTTCAAACTAGTCTTATGAGGAATAAGGTTTCATCTATTCTGAAACAGAACATATGTTATCATAACTTAGTAAACCCTCTATTAATTGAGAAAAACATTAAGGAGGAGAGAAATAAAACTTTAATTAATTCAGTATACATTTTGTTGAACAACCTTAATATTGTATATTCTGACAAATTATTATGTCCAGAATTTGGATTTCCTGTATATTAATTGTAAGAGATAGGTGTTTGGAAGATAAAAATCTTGACATTACAAAGGAAATACTAGAACCTAGTTATTCACATATTTTCTCAATTGTTATTTTCAGTGATTAAAGACAGAACATTAGATCTGAGACAGTATTCTTTCTGACAGAAGGAGATCAGATAGAAAGTCTCACTATCTGCTGCCAAAGACTTTGCCTAAAATCTTGATTTTTTTTTTGAGTCTTAGAATTGAATCTTTTCCTCTAATGCCAAATTAAAGACTTGAAACGAAGTTACTCTCAAGCAGCACTTGTCAGCAAGCAAATTCTGCTACATTCAGAGTCAAATGTATGACTGACAAGGAACTGTAAGAGAGCATTTGATGACATTCATGGCAAATGGAAATCAAAATTTAGAGATTCTCTTGAATGTATAATTAGGAAGTACCTTCTAAATCAGTGGCGTGTATTAAAAATTGTATGCATGTTTGCTTATCATTTGTAAATAATGATTGACCAGAGGAAAGGACAATTACCAGCCAAAACCAAGTAAGACTCAACAGTTAGCAGTGTTTGAAATCTTTAGCTTTACTAACTGTGGCTTCTCAGTAGTTGTAACACATTTTGGCATGCGCAAATCAAGTTCATATATATTTCTCAAGATCCAGAAAACAACTTAAATGTCATTTGGCAGCACATTTTGCTAAGGACAAGAGCCAATGTTTCTAGATCATATATTTTAAAGCAGCATGTTATGAAGTGCTAAATACAAATTCAGCATTATCAATGGGAACAAAAAAGGGCATTTAAGAGACCAAAGCTGTCTCTCTTCCTCTCTCCACACAGTCTTTAATGAGCAAAATATAGTTATGTTAACCTTTCTTTTTTAAGTCATCGTCCACCTTTTAATGATGTTTATATTTCTCTAAATTCCCTCTAGTGAATGTATGTTTTTCCTCTCTGTGTTGACATAACCTTTAATACAGTTTCACTTCTGTGTATAGGCTACAATAACTGTACTGTCCTTTGAATAAAATATTCTTCCAGAATCTGGGATGTTTCTTGGGAGTTACACTGTTTATAGTGTTCAGCAAGAGGGCATGTACATTGTCATAATGTCAATCTACTCCTCCTTAAGTCCTCTGGAATTTAAGTAAAGAAATTAAAATTACTGAGATCCTGTTATGTTCTCCTGCTTGACCCAGTGAAAGTTTCCAATGTTAGAGCAATAGCTGTGTGAAAACAATGGGCTCAGCTCCCCTCAGTCACTTCCTTTTACTACCTCCATCGACCTCACCACCTGCCCCCCCAACCACCATCATTCACACCATTGTCTCACCACCATCACCATCATCACCTCACTCTTACCATGGAGACAGCACATAACACCCCTCAGACTTTCCAGAAAGAATACTCCACTTCCACCATCAGGTAAATTAGCTTCATAGCCAGTAATCACTCCCTAAAGGAACTAAGAAAGAGAAAATTCTTTGTAACACTGGTCAGAAATATACATTAGTCGTACCATATTCAGAGAAAAATAATAAAATCCATCAAAGAAGCAACCAAAGTTGGCTGACATATTATCTTGAAAAGGCTATTTGATTTCATTATAGTTCAGTATTTTTCTAAAATGTCTTGGTACACAAGTATTAGGTTAAAACCATTTGAGACTTAAATACATTTTAAAATTAAATTCTACTTGGGGCTTCTACAAGAAATGACTTACAGTAATGATTAGTTTAGGGCTAGAGTTCAATTCTATGACTAAAAGGATGAAGGATGACTCCAAAGAGAAGATCAATGTTCCACACTGAAGAAAAAGATTTTTTTGATTGCTAATGTTGACAGATATCCATAAAGTAGAGAAACAATTCTATCCCATTAGATAGCTCTCTGAGATAGTGTTCTAGCTAAAGACCCTGGCTGTCTCATACAGTGGCACAATAATGCAGATTTTCCATACAAAGAATGAAATTTTGTCATTTATACAACATGGGTGGCCTTGCGGGTATTATGCTAAGTGAAATAAATCCGGCAGAGGAGACAAACACTGCTTGATTTCTCCTATATTTAGACTCTTAAAAACAAAGCAAATAAAAAACCAAAGAAACTCATAGACACAGGGGACAGATTGGTGTTGCCGGAGAGAAGCAGGTGGGGGACAGGCAAAACGGGTGAAGGGGGTCAAGAGGGACCAACTTCCAGGAATAAAATAAATAAGACACGGTGATGTAATGTGCACAAGTACATGTATACATACATACCAGGAATGCAATGTGCAACATGATGACTATAGTTAACACTGTTGTGCAATACACAGGAAAGTTCAGAGAGTAGCTCCTAAGAGTTCTCATCACTAGCAGAATCTCTTTTGTTATTTTTATGTATTTACAGGAGATGATAGATGTTAACTAAACTTATTGTGATAAACATTTCATAATATATGCAATTAAATCATCACATTGTACACCTTAAATTTATGCAATAATGTAATTCAATTATTTCTGAATAAAACTGAAAAAAAATAGAAAATACAATACCACAAGACACTAAAGTAGCATTAGAAATACATCTATGTTTGGTCATAAAATTCCAGGATATTTTAATAAAGTGACTCAGAGCTATATGCAAACAAATCAAACAGTGGGTCTTTGGAAAAATCGATTATCTCCTTGCTTTTTATAATGGAGAAGGTAAGAATCTTTGGAAACATAGGAGGTGTTTTTCAAATTTTGATACCGTTTCAAAATTCCAGAAGAGAATGAAAAAAATCTGCAAAGATTACCATTGCAAAACTTCAATCTAATAAAAATGTTGGCATGGTCCTCTTCAAAAATAATCTTAACATATGACTTAGCAATCACATAACATATATATATACACACACACATATATATATATATCCAGACAAAATCTAATGGTGATATTTATAGCAGTTTTATGATTACTGCCAAAATCCAGAACCAATCCACATATACTTGGTTGAAAAATGGGCAAACGAATTGTGGCAAAGCTACACAATGGGATTCTAGTTGGCAATATCAACATGTTGATATTTCAACAAGATGGATTAATCTCAAAAGCATATTAAGTGTAAGAAACCACACACAAAAGGTTAAATACTATATGATCACATTTATATAACAATCTGAAAAGGGCCAAAGTATAGATAGCTTTACTATCTAATTCTGAGATTTTGTTTTAACATTTTTAAGAGACAGATTTCAACATTTTTAAGTGAATATTGGTGAAAGTCAGTAAAGAATGCCTTATCTATAGAATACACCAAAACACATATAAGTATTAATAACACAGAACTAATGGTATTACCCAAACAAGACAAAGCTAAATACTGTTATATTTAATAGGTAGTTTTTGCATAAAGAAATGCAATTATTTTAAATGTAAAATACATTTGTGACTCCAAAGTGATCACCAAATACTTTTTAATCATGAGATACTAAAAAAAGGCATAAACATCAAACACCTCATTATCAGTGACTATAAGTTGAATCGAGAGAATATATTAATGTGCCATGCTGAGAAGATAAAGATCATGTTACCTCTGAATTTTTTATATTTTCCAAAGGTCAAAATTACTGCATCATATAAACTGTAATGTCACAAAGCTTAAAATCAGTTTGCAGTTTATTCAAGTTCTGCACATGTATTATGGGAAACCTTAAATTGCTGAAACATGGATTGGCAAAATCAGGTCTTGTTAGCTGTGATCTTGACACTAGTTTAGATACTATAAAAACCTAACCAATTATCGCTGATTAGAATGTGAAATTACTTATAAAAATAGTTTTGTATGCTGCCACAGTTGAAAGGGAATTGCATTCACCATTCTTCATATGTGAAGAGGACAGATGAAATGAACAAACAAGAAAAACAAACAAACGGCAACTTACATAGACAACAGTGTGGTGGCTGCCAGAGTGAAAGGCTGTGAGTGGTAGTAAAGGGTCAAATACATGGAGATGGAAGTGATTCAGCTTTTGTGGTGGGCACACCATGCAATATACAGATTGTGTATCATAGAACTGTAGACTTATAACCTATTTAATAATCTTACTAACTAATATCACCCCAGTAAATGTAATAAAATAAATAAAATAACATTTTTAGCTATAAAAATTATTTTAAGTACTTGGATTTTACTGAGACTTTGATCTTCCTTTGAAATGTTTTAGTCAAGGTGATCTTCTCAAAAATGTAGATTTATATTTAAAATATTGTGGGATTTCACTTACTTATTTTAAGCAAAGTCATTGGGAAATTCCTATTTTAATGATTTTTTTAATCTGTGTTGCCTAAGAAAAGATTAACTTCAACAGTAATAGAAATAGTTACCATCTACTGAGAACCTAGGATGTGCCAGAATTACACCATATTATCCTTTCACTCTCATAACACCCATATAAGGTTTACACTATTACTTCCATTTGCCAATAAAACTAATAGCTGACATTTATTAAAAACCCCATACTTCACATGAATTGACTCCATTAATGCCTACCAGAGGCAGGGATCCTCTGGAACAGAAATGAGAACTCTTGGTTGTTACTATGAAGTAGACTTTCTTCCTATTTTATGGATAAGGAAATAAAATACACAGGTTTGTTAGGTAACTTGCCCACTATCACATAGCTAGTGTTGGTTAAGCTGTGCTATCCCCTTCCACTATTGAAGTTTTAATCATGGTCCTGCCTGATCTGATATTCTAAGCAAGCAGCAAATTCTTCAATGTCACCTTATGGAAAAGACTATCCAAATTTGACACTTAAACTGAAATCTTTTCACTATCACTACTCCATTTCCTCATATGTATACTTCATGATCTGCAACATATTCACTCCAACACATTTTTATTAGAATGTTTAGTGGACCGCATAAAACAATGTAATATTTAGTATCTTTGTCTTTAATCCTGGAGTTTTCAAAACAGAACATATAAAATACACGTATAATTTATTTTTATACAGCCATAGGCAAACAAAAATATGTTACTGATAAACATTCACTTGTTTTTGATAGCCCTGTTGACATTCTGAATGATACATAATATTATAATATAACCTCAAAACATGTAACTATCTTATTTGTGTAGATACAAGGGTCCTCAGTGGCTAAAGTGCACAGCTATCTTCTAACAGATGTAATGTTGGTTTAAACTATCAACTGTTTATACTCTCAATTGGATTACATTTGATTGATCTTTTGTAAAAGAACTATGTTGTGTTATTTTTTGTTTGTTTGTTTGTTTGTTTTTCAGAGTAGTCAGGTACTCTGCTTGGTAGCAGCTTGGTACATAAGCAACTACTTAGTTACTGGATTCTTTCTGTTTAAAGTACAGTGTTTTTACATTACTTCCACCTCCTACCTTAACAGATTCTTTCAAAATATCAAAGGGGAATACGATCTTCTTTTTTCATACTTAATATTATTTTCCTTTTGCATAATTGTATATTGACATAAAATTATATTTGCTAATATACATATAACATCTTTTTAAATGGTAGAAAATATTAACTTCAAATAAAATCTGATATACAAATGTTGTTTAGAACTTTAATAAAACTATTCATTTCTTTAGTAAATTCTTGGAATTACAGGGACAGAAGGACTTATAGAACATAGGTTCCAATCATCCACCTTGGACTTGTATCACCTAAACGATATCCCTGAAAAATGGGTCTTTAGTCTTTCCTTTAATATCTCAATAAAGGTAATAATTTCTATCTTCCTACCTCCCTGGCTATTTAAAAGGCTTTCATTACACTCAAATTATTTGCCTTAGTTCTCTCTTTAAAAATTATATATATATATGTAACATATTTAATATAAAATTATGTCCATAAAATATGTCATTTTTGTATAATAAATTTTAGTTTGGGAAAAATTAATTTTTTCCCAATTAAAAATAATGATATTTGCCAATATCCAGATATTTTACAAACTCTCCAATGTTCTGCAGTAAAACCCAACTACTCAAGAGAATCGAAGTCATCTACCAAAATCTGATGTTTTATTATTTTGTCCTTACCTTTTATGTCTTATTTCTTTGCAAGAAGAGAAAACTCAAGTTGATTTAAATAAAACTAATTATCTGACTTGCATAATGGCAAAAAGTAGCAAATCATCTGATTTATAAGCTCAAATAATGTCATTAGGACCTATTTCTCATTCTTAGCCTGCATTATGTTATGTTTGTCTCATTCTCAGAATCCATGCAGGGAACTCCACGTGTACCATGAAGAGATTTTTATTTGTTTTGTTCTGTTTTTTCTTTTATCCTGCCAAGTTCAAGAGAATCATAAGAGCAAATATATCTTTTTAAGATAATCCTGTTAGGCTTGATTTGAGACAGCTGCTCATGTTCATTCAGCAGCGCTGTGAAATGTGATGCTGTGAATAATCTACATCTTAGAATATTGCCTGGAACATTCTAAGAACTTGATATATGTTCATTATATGTATTATCAACCAACCACAGTTGATATGCTACCCCTGGGTGGAAGACAAATAAATTAACAATACATTTCCCACAGGGAAGGTTGGGGGTACTGTTCTGAGAAAAGGGTCACAGAAATGGGTCACAGCCTAAAACTTGAAATGGCCACCATACCACCTCCACATTTAGATAAGTTTCATTTTCCCTACCAACATTCTTCTAATTTGTCCAATATGGAGATATTTTTATAGGTGAACAGACATTTTTCCTCACCTTTCACAAAATTAATTCAATTTATCTTTAATTTAACTATTGTGATTGTTCCAATGTATACTACTACTAGGTTTATTTTCTTTTTCAATCTATTCTTTCCTGTTCTGCTTCAATTGTAATGGTTGCTATAGATCTGTCTTCAGTTTAATGAACCTTAGAGTCTAATCTACTGTGAAGTCAACCCAGTGAAAAACTTTTCATTCCCAAGACATTGTACTTTTGAGGTCTAGAAATTTCTTTTGGTTCTTTATTAGTGTACCAATTTATCTCTAAAATTTCCAATCTCTTGACCGATTAGATCCATCCTTTTCTGAATTTGCTTTAAAGTATTTATAATTAATCTAAAGTACCTTTCTGCTTATTCCAATAACTAACTTAGTTGTGATTTTCCTTCTGTTGATGGTGTTGTCTGTTGATCATGGATAAAGTTTTAGTGCTTCCTTGAATTTCTTAGTTTTTAATATAATCTAGATATAGCATAAAAAGGTCCATGGAGACTGAAGTAATATTTTTCTACAAAAATTATACCTTCTCTGGCAATTGAGTTTAATATATTGATTGTGTATTTAGCAACTTAGTTAAAAGTTCTCATTGGTTCTAAAAGTGTATCTATAGTTTATTGGAGAGTTAGCAGCATAAAAAATTACATGATCTGTAATAATTTTCACAAATTCTTATAAATTTTATTTCTTTATATTGTCCTACTACCACAGTGACATTGACTCATAAAATTTCATATAGAGGAGAGTGAAACCAGAATTTCATATAGAGGAGAGTAATAACCAGAAAATATTTGGATTCTTGATACTAAAGGAAATTGCTTCAATTTTTCACCACCATATACCTGCTAAGGTGAGTTTTGTTTTGGGGTTTTTTTGTTTGTTTGTCTGCTGTTTTTATTGTAGCTTCCATTAATGATTTTCTATATTTTTTAATGAATAAGATTTGTATTTTATGAAATGCTTTTACTGCATTTACTAATGTAATAAAAAGATTTTCCCTCTAATCTATCATTTTAGTCAATGATGCTAATCCATTTTTATGATAAATCAACCCTGTGTTCCTGGAAAAAATCACAGAAAATCATTTATGTAGCTAGATGTAGTTTGTTAATATTTTATTTTATATTGTTGCATCAATGTTTTCCAGGAATTAACCTGTAGTTTCTCTCTCTTTTATGAGAGTGTCTGGTTTGGTGATCAATGTGTTCTAAATGTCATGCAATGAGAGGAGAATGTCAGTACTGTTTTACTTGAATTATTTGTCAAAAATTGGAAAATTAATGTCCTGAAATAACTCACAGAATTTGCCTTGTACTAACTAGGCTAGTTGTCATTGGTGGAAAGTTTAATTACTGGCATGATTTCTAATAGGACTATGACAATTAAGGTTATTTAATAAATTATAGTTTGTTAAAAATAAGTTTATTTTCAAATGCTTTGGCATTGCTGTTATATTTTCTTACTTCCTGTTTTTAACCACTGATATACCTGTAATTATGCTTCCTACTCATTCCTAGTACTGTTTATTAATTTTTAATGTTAATTATATGTCTTTTTTTCATGCATTTTAACTCCCTCTAAATGTCTATTGTTGGTGGTGTTGTCTCATCTTATTTTGCATATTTTCTAATTCCTTGATTTCTAACTTTATCACCTTATATTTAAATTTATGAGATTTATGACGTACTTATTACTATCTAAACTGGTGTTTTGACTAACTTTGAAATTTATTATTATTTAATTTAAACATATTTTTTTAAATTCCACTCTATATTGATTTATTTGTATATCACAAACTTTATTTCCTGTTTTTGATATTTTAAATATTAATTTTTGCAATTTGATATGGTGTGTTCTTTTGCCCTGAATTCAACCTCAATTTTTAATTTAAAAATAATGTTTTCTAATTAGTTTTGTTTTCATTTTTTACTTAAATGTACTCTAGGACTAAAAAATGTGTTTTGTGTGAAACAATTCTTAATATTTTTAGGATAGTTTTATGGGCTTAATTATGGTATATTTTTATAAAGACTTTAAGTGTTTTTGAAAAGAATGTTTATTTTCCAACAGCTGGATGCAATTTTAGATGAATTTATAAACTTGTGTATCAAGCAATTTGTGTCATTTTTGCAGGTGAAAACTTCTACATCCTCATTACTTATTTATTGGTCAGCTTTATATATAAATAAATATGTGATAAAATAGGGTGATAAATTTGGGTTTTTTGGTGGATAGGGTTCTCAAATTTTTGCTATCTGTATTTTTTCTGTTAGAAGTTAACTCTTTCTAATTTTCTTTAGTGATGAAATATCTTAGCTTTTTTTTTTATTTGAAAATGTCTTTGATTCTTGAAAGATAGACTATCTGGATACAGAATCTTAGCTTCATAATTTGTATTTCTTCCTGAAAATTTAAACTATTGTCCTGGTTCCTTCTGGATTTATTTTATTATGGCCAGGAATTTAGTTTTCAGTTTAGTTACTTTTCTTTAAAATGTGATTTGTTTTATTTTGTTTTGGTTACCTTTAAAATATAGTTGCCTTTGGTGTTCTACACTACCAGTACAGAGAGTCTATATGTGGACTTCCAACAGATGAAATATTCATATATCTATTTCTTTCTCAATTGCTTCTGAATCTCACTTATGACTCATTTTTTTCTTCTGTGATTTTTTGATCGAGAGCTACTCATTTTCTTCAAACTTGATGTAATAACTCTCAAATCTGGATTGAAAGTTGAGTCCCTCTAGAGAGAATTTGTCATTTTTTCCTGTTACTTCTCTGGCATGCAGGCAACCTGAGAAATTTTCAGATAAATTCTTCTGCTTGATATTTATTTGTGTGTTTGCTTGAAACACAAAAGAAGTATACATTCTAACTCCAACTACCAGTTAGGATTTGTGGTTTCTAATGTCAAAGGATATATTTCTCACTTTGTTTTATGTCAGAGTTAAAACAAGTGAGTTTCCTCTCATTTCATTTGTTATTTGGTTATGAAATAGGCACACCACTTTTAGGTTTCAGCTTCATATAGTGATTCTACTTTTAGATCATTCACTGTAGGCTGGCCTTTGACTTTATCCTCAATACTTTACATCCTGTGAATTGTCAATGTGGAATCTCTGAGAGCCTGGATTTATCACAAAGGTTTAGGGTGAAGGCAAGTTTTGAAACTCACCACCCAGATCCCTTGCTTTCAGATGATTTTGAGGATTTAAATAATTCTCTTACCCTGTGCCAGGTTAATGACCCCTGTACAAAAATAATTTTAATATATATATTTTACCATTTTAGTTTGTGTGCATGTGTTTATTAGTTGGTGGTTTTTAGTCTGTTTCCTCACAAAGTGAGAAATGGAGCCACATGAAGAATTTTTTTCCCTGAGCAATTTTACATTAAGTTTCATGAGGACCAATTTTGAGCTATTGTTTCATCAACAATTAAAATTTATCTTAATGAAAATCTTCGGAATATCCACCTACTTTTCATTCTTTTGCTACTTTCATATTCCAAAAGGGTTATCCAATATAAAAATACTATTAGAAACCTCTAAAATTTGCTTTCATAAAAATTTTACTTATTGGTTTAAATGCATTGAGTGAATCAGTTGTCATTAAAATAAATGGTGCTAGTAAGTAAGATGATGACAGCTTCTAGGTTTGCTATCATCTCGCTCACCGTGATTAGTTAATACCTAAGGCATACTTTAGCAAAAACAATTCATTTGTTTTAAACATCACAGTACCTTCCGAGTGCATCTTGTTAAAACAACAAATCGATGTTTCTGTCTCTCTCCCTTTCTCTCTCTCTAAAAAATAAATTAAAAAATAAAGGACTATGCAAAAATGAAAAAAAAACTTATTATTTGGCATGTTTTCTTTCACCTTCCTAAAGCCACATCTCATCCGGGTCTAAGGACTCTACCTTCAGAAAGTGCTATGTTCACTTCTGAAACACTTGTGCTGTTGAGATTTTGTAGCTTTTTAAAACTATTAATAAGAAGAGGATGAGCATATGTTTTACAAATTTTTTTTCAGTTAAAGTTTTTATTAAACCAGACTATAAAATTTTATTAAATTGTGTCCCATTTTTCAATAAGAAATATAAAAATGGACAGAAGTATAAAATACAATTTGTTTTTTAGTTGATTTGGAAATGGAACATTTAATGATGCTTTATTTCTTTCCTCTTAATGAGTAAAGCAATTTCATTGTATCTGAAAATGTTAGATATGCCCTCATAAGCTCCAACCATCATATAGCCTTAAAGCATTATCGTTTCATACACAATGTGAAGGCTTGAAGGAATAACCTGTCGTGTCCACGTCTCTCCGCATATTCCACATAATTGTAGGTCTTCTGAAAATATAATATTTATTTTAGATAGATAGGTATAGATATTTATAAGAATATGTTTACCCAAAATATATTTAGAGACTCTATATCTAGTGATTTAAATATTTCTTTTTTTCTGCTTTCATTCTGAATATTTTATTGATTTTTTAAATTTAATCTTTATTGTGTATTTTCCTTTACTAATTAGTCCCCTTATACCCCCTTCTGCCAGCAATCGCCACACTGTTGTCCACGTCCTTGAGTCCCTTTTTGCTTTTGCTTAATCCCTCCACCCCCTCACCTACCCCCCATCATAGGCTGTTATCCTGCTCTCCATCTATGAGTGGAACAAATATTGCAATATATACTCTCTTTCTAAATGGGTTTCTTAATTCTCTGAATGAATAAGCTCTTCACTGAATTAATATCATGTTTATGGAGGGTAAAAACTTGTCCCTGAACAATTTTCATTAGTGATGAGGTTGGTAATATTTTTTATAAATAGCAAGACTCCTCAAAAACATGAAACTCCATCCACATTATCAACACGGCAGAGAGCTCCTCTAACATCTCTTTGATACTGATACTTACATAATGCATTTTATTTTTATTAGACTATCTAAATTCCCATGTCCATTAAATTAGAAGTCTTAACAAATATTCCTTTATTGTGCTTATTCATTTATTTATATAGCTCTTTTTAATAGTTCTGGTTTTAATATAAAGAAATGCAGAGCTGGTGTCTGGCAACAGAATAACTTCCCTGTGGACTAAAGACATTTAACACCATTGCATCACTACTTGTAGGAAGACATGCTGAATATTGTCACATTATATGTTAAATAATAGTGTGAAATGCAAACACTAAATGCATATTATCATACACCCCTACAGGGTTCATATTTTAGTTCACTGAACTTATTACTAAACCTGTTAATTGTTGCCAATTGAGCAACAAGCAACAGCAGAATATTACAATATTCTCAAAAGACTGTTCTGTTTCAGAAGTACTGCACATCGATGCCAAGTTACTCTAGCTTGAACTTTCTCTCTGTACATGTAAATGTTTAAATCAAGGATGAATGACTGCCAAACTAGCACTGACCTCTCAATAGCGGATGTCGTTAAGAATTTTTTGTGAGTTGTGTTTTTGAACAAAGTAACGTAACTTCCAGAAGCTCCTACCAAATGCCTACATTCATAGCTTTTTGTTCACCTTCTTCTTTTGTGTCAGTGACTTTTAGATGAAAATTTATATATAGTTTCAGCTTTAAGCTTTGCTCTTTTATTGCTTACAGATTTAATATATATTTTTTCACACCTACTAACACAGAAAAATGATGTTAATGTGACACGTGAGAAACAGAAAAAATGAATGTGTGAATAAGAATTGGATATCTTGAGGGTAAAATATATATATATTGTTGAATTTTTATGATTAAAAACACTCTCTCTTGAGAGGAATGAATATTATTGTCAAATAGGTTTGGTGTCCTGTTTTATTTTTTTTCCCAAGGTTTGATGATTTCCTGCACTCTATGTAATGTAATCTTAAAAGGTACAAGCAGAGTCATGTCAACCACATTCCTCCTTGAACAATATAATGCTTAGTTTCTTGTATTTTAAATATCAGTAAGAACTGATTTATTAAAATGTATGCAGGTAAATGCATTTATTCTCTCATCATAAATTGCATAGTTGCTTAATTTTATTTTCTTCTGTAAAATAACTGTAATATCACTGCAAATATAGCAAGCAGGAATTCACATGTGCATATCTTATAGAGCTCTCAGACAAAAGGTCTGTATCCATGACAGTCAAGCCAGTATGATCCATTGGTATGTAAATAGGATGCTCTTTAGCATTTGGTAGATTTAAAAAACAACAACAACATGCAGTTACTGAGAATTTGTGAATCTGTAAATGTAAGTGTGGTATATGTTGCTGAATTTTTTTATGATTTATTTGACCAAAAGCACTAGGAATGTCCTACCCCCCAGAATGACACTGGCTGGAATAAAAGATTTCTATTTTTTGCTTTGCTTTTCATTTGATAGAAAGGGGATTTGGGGATTTTATTTTATTTTGTTTTTCTGTTTTTTGATGGAAGAGGAGAAAATTGGAGGTAAAAAATCCCTTAAATAGATTGTCAAAAAAATTGCGAACATTAAGTTCTCGTACTGTTGGTTCTAAGGAGGAAAAACAAGATGGACTAAATTTGAATTATGCTAACACTTCAAAGAAAAAAAGCCAAAACTTTCTGTGCTTTAGCTGTTTCTATGACTCTCATTTGGTCACTCAAAATACGCTCTGCATGTAGCTGGTCTAGTCTAATTTTAACTAATTCTGTCGTTAAGTCAGAGCACTAAATACTTGTGCTCTTCTATAAAATAAATCCATTTTATTTTTTAAGAAACTTTTTTGTTTGTATCTGTCTTTATAATAGTCCTACTTTCTTCTTTGTTGTAAAATATATGCAGTTCATGTTACTTGAATTCATCTGGAATTTGGAGAAGGAATAGATCAGGGTATATTTATGAAGTAATAAAGTCTATCAGAAGAAGTCAAACTAGTTTTATTTTTTCTTATCACCTACATAATATTATCTATGCTAACTTATTTGACCCCAATCTAAAAATGTCACAAATGACTCTTCCTTGCCTATTGAATTTAAATAGAAAAAGCCTGACTCTAAAATTCAGGTCACACATTTACTTACCTAGAACTTCTACTCCATTTTCACTTTCTCTACTCCTATGCATATAGCCTACATTCTAACCAAATTGTATTAAAAATTTATAAATGTATTTCTCAAGTCTAATGCAATGACTGATACACAGTGATAAATATTAAACGCATGAGGAATGTACATATCAGATCGAGCAAATCTTGATGTAGCAGAACCAACTGTTTTTTTTTCTAATGTTTTCCTAATAAAAAATTTTCCAAACGACTGATTTAAAGTGTTCATGCAGGAACTTCTACTTGGCATCAGGATAGTGGTCATTGCTTAAATGTGCATCTTTCTTTCTTCCTTTTTTTTTTTTTTTTTTTGCATTCATCCCCTAACTATACACATTCCAATTAGATGTGCAAATAAAAATCACACATAATTCACACTTTTCTGTTCCAAAGAGAAAGACACTTGAACCTTCAAGGACTTGTAAGTAGAAGAACAAACACAAATGTTAACATGTATATTAATAGATCTTATGCAGCCACTTCATGAATACAAGGCAGGCAGTGCAAAGAAAGGGAGTATGAAAGACTGTGCCACGAAAAAGAGGATCGTGGAACTGAAGACCCAACTAATTCACAGATAAGCCGCCAGAAAGAAAGAGCTTATTGCTAAGTGCTAAATACAGAATACAGGTCTGAAACCTAGTAATAGAGGGTATTGACTATAAGGAAGATAATCAAACGTGAAGGACTAAGCAGAGGTCTCAGAGAGGCATTGGATTTGGGGAGGAAGTAGATAGAGAAAATAAGTCATCTACTTTAGCTAATAAAAAAAGAAATACATACAACAAACTACTATGAAGGAAAGAAAACTGTAACATAACACTTCAAATAAAATTTTATGATTTTAAAAATAATAAATATGAGGAAAAAATCTTGAATTAGAGAATTCAAAAGAATAATGAGGATGAAAAAGAATAGAGATAAATAAAACATGATTTTCTAAAACAAAGATAGACAATTAAAAAAAGGGGGAGGTAAAACCACCTCAGTCATAAGGAATAAAATACAAAATGTCTAAACCAGAATATATTCACACAAAAATAAATAGCTGAAGGAAGAATGTAAACATTCAACAGGAAAAAAAAAATTAAAATAAGCTAAAAGAGAGAAAAGTAATTGAATAAGTCAGGCAAAGAAAATCAAGTGTACAATTAATTGAAGACCCTAAAGCAGAAAGAGAAAACACACAAAATAATGAGCAATAATGCTTAAGCTATAATTTTAAAAGATTTTTCAAAACTAGAGAAAAAATAAATTTACATATTAAAAGGATCACATATCTGAAATAATTCACCCAAAACAACCCACTACAAGATATATCTCATAATCAATGTAGGCTTTAAAGATAAATATTTTTTAGATCTTTTAAGAAAAAGAGATAAAATATAATAGTACATATAGAAGATTAGAATAGTAATTCATAAAACCAACAATTCAAAATGTTAAAAGAAAACTAACATTTTCAAGAAACTCAAATAAAAACTTCTCTGAGTTTTTATATATCTGGTATATTTTAGATTACATAAAAAGTTTAAAACGTGCTAAAATTCAAGACACACTGTACTGCAGAATCTGTCTTGAAAAATCTGTTGGGGAATGAACTTTATCCAATTAAACAATGTATGAGGAAGACTTTAACAAATTTTTTGTGGGTGAACATTTAATATGTTTAACTATAGATAAATTGTGGATTAAAACAACACTGAAACAAGGCTGGGACAGTAGTATGTCAACAGAATGATAAAACAGAAATAATGAAAATAGGAAAAAAGAATGGGGTAAGGACAAAATATAATAAATTTACAAATTTGTAAAAATATGTAAAAGGCTAAGAAAGAAAGGAGATTAGGGTACTAAAATTATATAAATGCAAAGGTAACCAAAGTTACAAAAATACAAGCTTTCTTTAATATAAAAAGATATCAAATTTATATGAAATGATACTTAAAAATTGATACCTGCTAAGACACTAATTGGGAAGAGGGAAGCAAAGTAGAAGATCACACACACACACACACACACACACACACACTCTAACTTTTCTGAATAAACTAAGAGGAAACCAGAAAATGTATGTGTCTGCTTAATTTTGTGAAGAGAAACATAGGATGAATAAACTTGAACCCAAATCAGTCCTGTTTGTTTACACAGAGTGGGTACTGGAGAATGGGCTGGAAGAAGTAGAGAGGAGCTGCATTTCTCTGAACATATCTTTTTGTATTGATTTGACCCTACACATTTAAAATATAAAATTAAATTTCAAAGAAATGGAGAAAACTATAAAATGGAATAAAAACAGAAACATATGAATACAACTGCATTTCACATGAATATTATAACTATGTTGAAGGGGAAAAATGCACTAATTCATGTAACTCTTGGTGAGAGACTTCTTAACTATAGTCTGAAAGGAAAAAAAAACAATATTCAAACATACTAACGTGTGTGTGTGTGTGCGTGTGTGTGTGTGTGTGTTTAGTTTTATTGGTATAGAAATTCTGAAACCATATCATGTACATTGTAAAACTATAAAAATAAATATATTTCTTGATGTTATTAGAATAAATGGTTCTTAAAATGAAAAAAAATAGAAAATAGAATAGTGAAAATCAAAAAAGAAATTTGTTGGTAAGCATAAAAACAGAAATCATTGGTAGAAAATCATGAATTCCAAATACCAAACTCTGTCCTTCAAAAAGTCTAGAAGCAATGACAGATCTTCCTTGTCTTACAATTCTAACTAACAAATGTAAAACAAGTGTTAGAGTCAGAACATCACCATTTTAAGAACCTCAAAATAGCTACAGTCACTATGGAAAACAGTATTGAGGCGCCTCAAAAAATTCAGAATAGAGTTACCATATGACCCAGCAACGCCTCTTCTGGGTATCTACCTGCAAAATTTGAAAACATTTATTCACAAAAATATATGCAACGATATGTTCATTGCAGCATTATTCATGGTGGCCAAGACATGGAAACATCTGAAGTGTCCTTTGCTAGATCATTGGATAAACAATACACGGTACATGTATACAATGAAATATTACTCAGCCTTAAGAAAAAAATGAAATAATGTCATTTTTGACAACATAGATGGATCGAGAATATTCATGGTAAGTGAAATCAGTCATACAGAAATAGTTGAGAACCATATAGTTTTACTCATATGTGGGATATAAAACCGAAAGCAACAAGTAAATAAGAAAAGCAAACAAACAAAAACTGATAGATATAGACATCAATATTGTGGTTACCTGAGGGAAGGGAGTGGGGAACTAGAAAGAGTAAAAGGGGTAAAACACATAGCGATGGAAGAAGATTTGACTTTGGGTGCTGAGTACACAATGCAATAAATAAAAGATGTGTAATAGAATTATACATTTGAAACATATATAATCCTACTAACCAGTATTGCCCTCATAAATTTAATTTAAAAAAGAACCTCAAATTATAATACAATCAGGTAAGAGACATTAATAAATCTAAAACTAGACACTGAAAGATTTATGAGGAACATATTTACTTTATTATTCTATAAGATAGATTATTTTATATAAGTCATATAAATGGAATCATGCAGTATTTCTCCTGTGACCAACACTGCACTAGCCATGATGTCTTTCAGGTTCACCTGTGTGACTGAAAATGGTAGAATTTCCTTCTTTGTCCAGGTGGAATATACTAACTATACATATTTACCACATTATCTTTTCATCTGTCACTGGACATTTAGATTATTTTCCTCTCTGTGCAATGGTGAGAGATGCTGCAATGCAAATGTGAGTGCACATTTATCAAGACAGTGATTTCATTTTCTTTGGATAAATACCTGGAAGTAAAACTGCTGAGTCATATGGAAGTTCTATTTTTCCATTTTTTGATGACACTCCATATTGTTTTCACAAGGGCCATACCAATTTACATTCCCACCAAGAGCGTATAGGGATCTTTTTTCCACATCATTGTCAGCATTTGTTATCTTTTTTTTTTATGACAGATGTTCAAACAGTTGTGGGGTGATAGATGTAGTGTTTTTAATTTTTATTTTCCCTAATTGTTAGTAATGTTGAATATTTTTTCCTGTTTCTCCTAGTTATTTGTATGTCTCCTTTGAAAAAAGTGTCTATTTAGTTTCTCTGCTCGTCTTTAAATTTTATTGTTTAGTTTTGTTATTGAGTTGCATAAGCAATTGAGTGCTATATTCACCCTTATCAGCTATATGATTTGTGCATATTTTCTCCCATTCCATAGGTTGCGTTTTCATTTTGTTAATGGTTTTCATTGCTGTGCAGATGATTTTTATTTTGATGCAATCCTACTTTTTTATTTTTGTTTATTGCCTTTGTTTTTGGTGTCAAATTCCAAAAACATATTATTGTCAAGGCTGATGACAAGGAGCTTAGCCCGTATGGTTTCTTCTAGGGGTTTCATGGTTTTAAGTCTTATGCTCAAATCTTTAATCCATTTTGAGTTGATTTTTGTATATGGTGTAAGATAGTGGCCCAGTTTTATTCTTTTCATGTGGCTGTCCAGATTTCCCAAAACAATTTATTGAAGAAACTACCTTTTCCCTGTTGAATAATCTTGGACTCTTTGCCATAAACTATTAAATGTCCATATATGCTTATGCATATGTTGCTTTTATTATGTTGAGTTTTGTTCCTTTCATACTCAATATGTTGAATCTTTTTAATCAAAAAATAATGTTTCATTTTGTCGAATGTATAGTACGCATTTATTATAATGATCAGATGATTTTCATCTTTCATTTTATTAATGTGGTGGATTACTTTTATTGATTTGCATGTTGAACCATCCTCACATCCGAGGAATACATCTGGCTTGATCACGGTGTATAATACTTTATGCTGCTGTTGGGTTCAGTTTGCTAACATTTTTTGAGAATGTTTGAATCTGTATTCATCACAAATACTGGTCTGTAATTTTCTTGTAGTGTCCTTATCTGGCCTTGGTATCAAGGTAAAGCTGGCCTTATAAAATAAATTTTGTTGTTTTATCTCTTCTTCTATATTTTGGAAGATTTTGAGAGGGATTGGCATAACATCTGGTAGAATTTTCTGTGATGACATCTGGTCCTGTGCTTTTCTTGTTGAGATTTTTTTTTTCCTGATTCAATCTTCTTACTAATTATTGGTCTGTTCACATTTTCTACATCTTCATAATTCAGTTTTAGTAAGGTGTATCTTTCTAGCAATTTATTCATTTTCCTGAGTTTTTAAATATGATAGCAAATAATTCTTCATAGAATTCTCATGAATTTTTGTAGTATCAATTGCAGTATCTCCTCTTTCACTTCTGATTTTATTTATTTGATGTTTTCTTCTTTTTTTAGTTTAGCTAAAAGTTTGTATATTTATTTACCTTTTCAAAAAGCAACCCTTAGTTTCATCGAACTTTTTAATTATTTTTCTGGCCTCTATTTCATTCATTTCTCTCTGATTTTGGTTTTTTTTTTTCATTCCTTCAGTTTTTACTCAGTTTTTACTTCTTTTTCTTGTCCTTAAGGTGTAAAATTAAGGTGTTTGAGAGCTTTCTTTTTTCTTAAGATACATATTTATTACTATAAACTTCCCTTTTAAGTAAAAAAAAAATGCTTCAGCAAGCTCCTCTACATTTTGATAAGTTGTTCTTTTATTTTTACTTGTTTTGAGATTTTTTTATTTCCTTTCTTTAACTTTATTTTCATTGTTACACTATTACAGAGATCCTCATTTCCCCATCCCCACATTTGCACACCTCCCCTATGCCTTGGATTCCCTTCCCTCTGGCCATCCCCACACTGTTGTCTGTGTCTATGGGTTATGCATGCATGTTCTTTAGCTAATCCCTTCAACTTCTATCATTTCAGTTTTGTCCCATGTCTTATTCAGGAGTGTGTTGCTTAATTTTCATGTATTTTAGATTTTTCTAAATTTTTCTATATTTTTCTCTCTTTGTCACTTTTAGTTTCTTTGTGGTCAGGAAGATACTTGGCATGATTTCAATCTTCTTAAACTGTCTAAGATTTGTTTAATGGCCTATCATATGATTTATCCTAAAGAAGGTTGTATGTGTACCTGAAATGAATGTGTATTCTGCTGCTGTTGGATGGCTCATTTTATAAGTACTTAGGTCCATTTGGTCTAAAACATGGTCCAAGCCCAACATGCCCTTTTTGATGTCCTGTCTGGATGAGCTATCCATTTAGAAAATGAGGTATTGATGTCCCCTCCTATTATTGTTCCTATTCTGTTTTTGATTACTACATGCAGTTGTCCTAATATTGGGTGAGTGTATGTTTCTGATCAACTTAAATGGACTATCTTCTTTCATTCCTCTCTTTGAACCCATGTATTCTTAAAGCTAAAGTGAGTCTCTCTTATAGGTGGCATGTAGCTGTTTGTTTGCTTTTTGTTTTTTTTTAAATTAATCTAGCTACTTACACCTTTTGATAGGAGAATCCAAGCCATTTTTATATAGAGTCATTATTGATAGATAAGTACTTACTAATATCATTTTAATGTCTTCTTAATTACTGGCTGGTTGTTTTATAGCTCCACTTTTCCTTTCTCCCTCTCTGCTCCCATTCTCTGTGAAGTGATCTGTTTCCATAGTGGTAGGTTCTGATTCTCTCGTCTTCATATTTTGTGAATCCTCTATAGGTGTTTGCTTTGTCTCTACCATGAAACTTACATAGAGCATCTTATAGACATAAGATTCTATTTTACATATATAACAGCTTAACTTTGATTACATACAAAAACTCTACCCTTATACTCCTCTATTTTATCTTTTTAATCTCATTATTTGCCTTTTTATATTCTGCATTCATTAATTAATTATTACAAGTATACTTATTTTAGTACTCTTTATACTATAATTAAGTGCTTAATACACCATCATATTACGAATCATAGAGGTTATGGTTCAAATCTGACTCATCTGATTATTATTTGTTTTAATTTGAACCAATAGTCAATTATCATTTTTGTGAGCACCCTGAATTTTGATTTAAAATTTATAATTAAAATTATTAAACACCTGGTTCAAATATATTAATCATAAAAGGAACTAAGAAACCCAGGAATCAATTATTGCCACTATTTATACATTTAGCATATTTTAATAATTAGATCAAACAAATGAATAACTAATTAGTTCATATTGAAGAGTGTCCCCTCAAACATCAGTATTAGTATATATCTTATCAAAATCTAGTGGTGTAGACCTGGCTGGTGTAGCTCAGTGAATCGAGCATTGGCCTGCAAACCGAAGGGCTGCTGGTTCAATTCCCCAGTCAGGACACATGCCTGGGTTGTGGGCCAGGTCCCCAGTAGGGGGCGCGTGAGAGGCAACCACACGTTGATGTTTGTCTCCCCCTTTCCTTCTCTCCCTCTCTGTCTAAAAATAAAAAAAAAAAACAAATAAAATATTTAAAAATATATATTAAAAAAATCTACTGGTATCAACATTTCATTAGTTCTAGTTAAGTGTGGAAATCTTACTTCCCTTTATGCCTCTTCACCTTCTCCAGTTTATAGTCTTAAATGTTTCCTCTACATGTGTCGAGAACCATGTCAGAGGGTGTTGGCATTTTTGTTGCAACTGTCAAATAGTTCATTAACTTGAGTAGAAGACAGTTTACTATATTTATGTAAATGTTTGCTCTTTGCATGGGTCTTCCTTCCTGATGGGCCAAGATTTCTCCTTTTATTTTTTTCCTTTCTGTTCAGAAAAATTATTTTGGCTATTCTTTTAAGTTAGGCCTGCTGGCAACAAATTCTCTTACTTTTAATTCCCCCTACATTCCTGAATGATGTTTTAGTAGATATAGAATTGCTAATTGGGAGCTCTTTCCTTTCAGCACTTGAAAAAAGTGGTGTCTTTCCTTCTGACCTTTCCGGTTTCTGATGATAACTCAGCCGTCATTTGATTTGTTTATTTTTCTAGTTAATGCTTCATTTCTCTGTGGGTGCTTTCAAGATGTTTCTTTGTAGTTTCTAGAAATGTGATAATGATGTGCCTTGCCATGAATTTCTTGAGTTTTTCTTCTTTGGGACTCAATTAGATTCTTGAATCTGTAGATAATGTCTTTTGCCAAATTAAAAAAAAAAAATCAACCACATTTCTACATCACACTTCAACAACACTTAACCCCATTCATCCTTTCTTCTGAGACTTTTATGATGACAGGACTGTTAAATCTTTTGCTATAGACCCACATGTTTCAAACTTGGTTTATTTTAAGTTTCTTTTCTCTGTATCATTTAGAGTGTATAATCTTGGTATTGGCATCTGTTGATTGTTTTTTTCACATTCAAGTTGAGATTTTTCTGGTTTTAGTATGATTGATTTTTTATTGAAACCTGAACATTTTAAGTATTACATTAGGCTCTGGATCTTTTTTAATCTTCTATTTTAGCAGGACTCTTCTGACTACTCTGTCAGGAGACATGTCACTCCTTCATTACTTCTAGGAGACCGTGTTTCCAGTTAGGCCTTTCCTGACATCATCCAGGCAAGGAGAAGTAGGTATATGTAACTCATTACTGCCAAATGGCTGTGGAAATCTTGGCTTTCCAAGTGGTTGCCATGGATACCATAAAAGATGGGGGCCTCCTTATCACTTCTTAGGGATGAACACTCTGGGTCCTGACTCAACCTTCTTTGACATCGTGCAGACTAGCACTTGGGGTGCTTTCTTATAGTCTAGCAAAGATGAAAGTCCTATTTTCCCATTTGACCTTTGCTGGGAAAGCTCTGAATTGGGCTACAGTTTTCTCTAGGGTATTTGGCTGGAGTAGAATGATTACTTTCTAAAACTTTTCCATTTTGCTAGATAGCCCCTTTATTGGATCATTTGTTAGCTCAGTGAGTGTTTTTTGTGTGTGTGTGTGTGTGGTTTTGTATTATCTAAACTCTGGCATACCCAGGTTTCCCTGCTTTTCTAGTACACAATCTAGATATCTGAGACAAAATGAAAATCCTGAAAACTCATTAGCATGTTGTTGCTTGTGTCCTGAGTTTACTACCCACTCTTTCTTCTCTCTCTACTTCTCTGAGTCTTATTTATATTGTTTTATGTATAATATCCAGAGTTTTTAGCCATATTTAGCAAGAGGAATAGAGAAAAGTAGTCTACTACATCCATTCAAAAGTCCAGTGTCCATGTTTTCAACCTGCCTTTATTTTACCTCTCAGTGAAGTCATGTACATAAAGTTCTTACTCAGTATATGGTAACATAGAATTCCCTAAATCTCATTACCTACATTTCTAAAATTAGACTAATAATATATCCCAGGATTACCATGAATAGTTTACCACTGCATTAAGTAAAGATTTTGGCATATTGTCAGAAATTTAATAAATGTTCAGCAAACTGGAGGTGTACAAATGGAAACTGCAACCTCAAAAGATTCCAGTAGAAAAAAAAAAAAAAACTAGAAGGGAGGATAAAGCAAAAACTAATGTCAAGAATAACACAAGAGAAAAATTAATATCTAACCAATAATAATTATCCTTAATTTTTTGACTGCCAGTTATGTTCTAGTCTTTATAATTGTATTATGTTTAACTTTAAATATCATCTTATTAGGTAGATAACATTATCATTATTGGAATACATGAAAGTAACTCAGGAAAAGACAGATAAGTAACATTCATTACCTAGCTTTCAAAGAAGTCAATATGTGGACAGAGGGTATAATTCTGCCCAGGAAATATTCTCCCAGAGAATGACATTTTCTCAATCTCCAAATTGTCAAAATTTTCACACTGACATCTTGAAATTATAACATGTTAAGTATATTTATGATTTTTATAATCACATGAACAAAATCATCTAGAAACTCCTGAATCCATCCAAATAAAAGTATCAATATACAATCTACATCTTATTCAATAAGATTAAACTAGCTCTTCATATCTAATCTATAGAAAATATGGTATAGGAGAATAAACTAAGTCATTTAAAACACAATGGAATAATAAATAATTGCTATATGGTTAAAATTAAACACTAATTTGAAAATTAGAAAAGTAATCACTACTTTAGGACAAATTGAACAATACAGCATCTTGCAAAAATAAAGAATCTATGGATTTATCACTGCTTTAAATAGTCAAGGTGAGGTTAAGCTATAATAATGTTTTAAGGATACAAATTCCCTCCCACAGTAATGCTAGAGAAAAAAGAAAATGAGACCAGAAATACCCTCCTACTCTAATTCCTCTCAGCAGTGGACCATATAATTTACACTGTTGGTATTACCTCAAAAACCATATAATAAAACTACCTATTGTAGTGTCTTAAATGTTAGTCCATTTGCTTGTTTACTTGTTAAAAATGCTTGGGAAGGAAGGTAAGGAATGAGGAAAGATTTCAGAATGCATGCAATTCTACTGAAACTGGGTGTTCAATTAAGAACAGTATTTGCCAAAGTGTAATCTCTAAGCAAGAAGCAACTGCATGACCTAGAAAGTTGCTTAAAAGGTCACTTCTAAGCCTGACCCCAAACCCAATTGAACCAGAAATTCTGGAAGTGGATCTTCCAAATCTGTGCTTTAACAAGCCCTCTCTGTAATACTTGCGGATGTCAGAATTTGAAAATCATTGGTTTACAAGCTTCCTATCATCAGTCCCTACCAGCTGATGACATTCATTTCTACATTCAATTCAAAAACCAGTCCTATCAAGGACAGAGACAAAAGAATCATACCCTGTAATAAATCTTATTGTATACACCTGAAATACAATTTTCCTTCCACGGGGGCTGAATCTTTCCCCTAACTTATTCCTTACTGGTGAGCTTTACCCATGACCATATTCCTTAATGCTTTGGCTTTGACCTACTAATGAGATATATCTTAACCACCTCCACTGACGATCAGTTCTTCCCCCACTTCTTTCTTGAAACACTGTTCTTTCTTTTCATTTATTCTCCTTGACTGATACTCCATTTGATACTGTTAAGACCCACCCAATCTTGAGAATTGAGTAGATTGTTGCCTTCTTTTGGTTGTTGACTGTATGCCAGTCTTTGAAATTACAGAAATAAACAAAATATCCAAGGCTTATTTTTTCACAGATGTAGTAATCTAAAGTAAATTACAAATATTGATGAAGTAATTCTAAGTGTGAACTGTTAAAATAAAAAGTTTTTAAAATGAGAGCTTGACCTAGGAGAATAACACATTCCAGATCAGAGGGTCACAGAAGGTGGTTATGATAAAGAACATTTAAGTAGAATCTTAGAGCAGGATGAGCAGAAATTACCTAGATGCAGGAGACAGAAGAGGAGCATGTATGAATTTTCTAAGGAAGGAGAATGGGGTATTTTAGCATCAGAATGAAGGATAATTGCAAGATTGTGGCATGGGGACGTAGTGAGGGAGGATATGCAGCTGCACAGCACCCAGCCTGAGAGTTACATGCCCCAGGCCTTGTAAGCCAGGTAAAGGGTATTGAACTAAACCCCAAAGGCAAGAAAAAGAATCGACGATGAGTGGTATGCGGACATTTACCATAAAGAAACATTGATCAAAACATTACAGACAATGAATTGGGGGAGGATAAGAGCGGATGTCAGGATAGGAGCCAGGAATCTATTTGGGGCAGGTGAGGGCCGGAGGGAGGATACTGGATATAGTGTTGCAGATGCATGTGAAAGATGACTAATTTTTAACCGGGGGGGGGGGGTGTCAAGAATAAAACCTGGTTTTTATTATATGTGGATTGATAATATCACTGTCCATTTTGGTTGTCATCCATTTATTTCTAGATGTATCTTCAAATTCTTTTATAACATTTGAGTATATATATAATCTCAGCATACCTCATTGAAGAAGTCACGAACTCTTCGTAAAGAGTTAAACTCTTGCCAATTGCCATTAGCATTATAATTGGTCTTCTTCAGAGACACAGAGATTCTTGACATTAAATAATTTTATTTAACTTGAAGCTAAAGGCTAAGGTTTGAATATATTATGGTTGAACAATATGTTCATAATTTAAATTTAATTATTACTGAACCATAAGAAAGAAAAATATCCCACTATTTGTGATAAAATGGATAAATGTTGAGGGATTTATGTTAAGTGAAATAAGTCAGACAGAAATAGACAAACACTGTGTGACATCACTTATGTATGCCATCTAAGAATGTTGAACACATGAAAACAGACAGTAGAATATTAGTTACCAGAGGCTGGCGGCTGGAAAATTGTGGATAAGTTGTTTAAGGTTATGACTTGGAACTAGTAAATAAATAAGTCCTGGAGAGCTAAGGTACAACATAGTCAACAGTGCTGTATTATTGACTTTAAAGTTTCAAAGGAACTAGATCTTAATTGTTCTCACTATAAAAAAAGAAATGAAAATTATGTGACATGACAGAGGTGTTAACTAAGCTATGATGTTAATCATATTACGATATATAAATGTATCAAATCACCACATTGTATACCTCAAACTTATATATTACATGTCAATTATATTTCAATAAAAATAAAGTATGAATGTATCACCATGTACACTATTGTAGAGAATCACTTGAAATAATAAACATGTTTATCTAGAATTTTCAATTCATGAGAAGTTTGTTTTTAATTTTCTACCTTAATTTAAAAACTCATGAGAATATTCTTCTCTTCGAAGTCAATTTACATCATACTGGAAAATAATTGTTTCAGATTTGTTGCATATTTCTTCATACAGCACACTGAGAAGTAAACTCAGTTGCCACAGTTTATATTTTACAGTCATATAGTAATTCAATTAAAACTTAATCAAGATCAGGAGATACACCTTTGACTATTAATTGTTTCTTATGACTAACTTTAACTTATAGATCAATTATCCTCATTTCTCCTTTATAGATGGTATTGAATAACTTCTGATGTCTGTGTATTTTTGTATTCTACTCACAAACCAATGATAAACTTAAAAGAAAACTTTGCCCTTCTAAAATGAATTTTGAGTATGAAACTGAAAAAGGAGTCATTGAGCTTCAGTTTCAGCTTTGAAGTGTAGAGAGCCAACAAGAGCATTGTTTCCACACTTACAACAATAAACTAAATGAAAAAAATTGCAAATTAACATTTTTCTTGATTCTATTAGAGCAATGAGGTTACAGAGCAAATGAACAGCCCCAACCATGACAGAAACGGGGTTGTCTCTTAGAGAGCAACAAGAACCTGTAGGGAAAAACAAGACCAGATCATTTGTTCACCTGGGGCAAAAGACACAGACCATCACAGAAACTAGAAAGAAATTTCAGCTAGGAGGCTTAGGAAACTGTTAAAACTGAGTGGGCTAGCATGAGAACATAAAGAAGTTATAGGTTTCTGAAAGGAAATATACACCCTCTTTCAGGTTTTGTTTTTTTTTTTTTGAGAAAATCCTTTAACAGCTTGTAGGCTCATAGGGAAAAGAGGAGAGAATCCAGGGAAAGCTTTCTTTGTGGTGCCAATGGGGGGAAGTAGAAGAAACTGTCAAAACCTTACCCATGATCACCTTTCTATCTTAAGGAATAAGAGTTTTAATATGCAGTGGATAAAAAAAACAAACAAATACAAAAACCTCAAATCTGTAGCCCGGGTACACTGATATAAACCTATTTAAACTTGAAGATGGCAGCAGGAAAAAGAAAAAAATAATTTTAAGGAAGGGAGCAGGAATATATACTGACATTACATCTGGAAGAGAATTGAAACACTGTGTGGGCCACGTCCCTGAAACTCAGGTTTCCAGTGCTTTCTTAAAACTGTGGCCTAATCAAAGAATGCCATTCTGTCCTCACCCACTACCAACACAATAAATATCACATAAAACAGCCCTAACTGGTGTTTCTCAGTGGCTTGGGCATTGTCCTGAAAACCAAAATGCCACTGGTTCAATTCCTGGTCAGGGTACTTGCCTAAATTGCAGGCCAGTCCCTGGTTGGGGACATACAAGAGGCAACCGATTGAAGCTACTCTTTCACATCAATGTTTCTCTCCTTCTCTTTCTCCCCCACTATCTCTCCTTCTAAAATAAATAAATAAAATATTTTTTGAAGTCACATAAAACTAAAGTGGAATACAGAGAGAGCTACAAGAGAATTCTTTCTGGGAGATAGGATAAAAGAAAGATTCAAAACCAAGTGAGCTGCAAATTTATCAAAGGAATCTGAGGCCTCTGGTGCACTGAAGGTCACCATAGCAACATAAACTTCAAACCCAACTGAACTCCCACATAGGTGAAAACAAATCCTTACACTAAAAGCCTAGTAGAAAGAAAGATGTAGCCCTCTCCAGCTATAAAAATATTTTCCTCAGTATCTACTGTCCTAAATAACATATATAACTTTCAACAATAGCAAATAAATATCTGGGGCATACAAAAATCACACTCTAAAAAGACAAAGCAATCATTAGAACTGGATTAAAATACAGTATAAATGTTGGAACTATCAAAGATAGAAAATAACAATAACTATGTTAGAGGCTTAAATGGACAAGGTAGACAATATAATAAAAGAGGTAATTCCAACAGACAGAAGAAAGCTATGAAAAAAATCAGCTGGAAATGTTAAGACTCTAAAACACAGCAGCACATGGAAAGAATGCCTACAATAGACTCATCAGTAGACTTGATTGACACAGACAAAGAAAGTATCAGTGAATGTGAAGATAGACCAATAAAAATAAGCCAACTGAAATGCAAAAAAATAAATAAATAAATAAGTTAAAACAATTGAACCAAACAGAACAGAGCAAGAAGGGGCTGGAAAGAAGTATTCAAGGTCACGAAAGGCAAGGACCTACACAGAAGATTACTCTATCCAGCAAAGCTATCACTTAGAATGGAAGGACAGGTAAAGTGCTTCCCAGACAAGGTAAAGCTAAAGGAGTTCATCACCTCCAAGCCCTTATTATATGAAATGTTAAAGGGACTTATCTAAGAAAAGAAGATCAAAATTAGGAACAGTAAAATGACAACAAACTCATGACTATCAACACCTGAACTTAAAAAAAAAAAAAAGCAAACAACTGGAATAGTAACAGAATCACAAAAATGGAGATCACATTGAGGGATATCAGTGGAGAGGGGGGAAGGGGGGATATGGTACAGGGAATAAGAAGCATAATTGGTAGGCACAAAATAGACAGGGGGAGGTTAAGAATAGTATAGGAAATGGAGAAGCCAAAGAACTTGTATGTATGACCCATGGATACATACAGATACAAGTGAGGAACCCCAAAAAACAGAATTTATTTATAAAAAATTTTGTATTTACTCTTACATGGTTAAACTTCAGTCACAATTAAAGTATTCTCCATTTGATGCATATTTCCCACTGCTCAAAACAGTTTTTGAACTAATCAATTTTGATGCCTTTTAGTGCCTCTGCTAGTTTTTTGTTTCATGTCTCCCACCTTGGCAGAACATTTCCCTTTGAGGGCTTTTTTGGTCAAATATATACTATGTTTTTCCTATATACATACTGATCACAAAGTTTAATTTATAAATTAGGTACAGTAAGAAATTAACCTCAATAAATAAAAATAAAATAGAACAATTATAACAATATGCTATAATAAAATTTATGTGAATGGCTTTATAGCCATTATGTAAAATAAGGGTTATCTGAACACAAGCACTTTGATACCACAACAGCCTATCTGAAAGCCCAGACAGCTTACTAAGTGACTGGTAGTGTAAACAGTGTGAACACACAGGACAAAGGGATGGTTCATGTCCCAGAGGGACATAGTGGGCAGAATGAGACTTTATCATGCTACTCAGAATAGCAAGTAGTTTAAAACTTATGAATTGCTAATTTCTGGAATTCTCCATTTAACATTTTCAGGCCATGGTTGGCCATGGGTAACAGAAACCGCAGAGAGAGAAATTATGGCTAATAGAGGTCTCCTGTAAATATGATTGACTAAAAATAAAGAGAGAAAAAGAGACACAGCTTCTTTATAGATGAATTCCAAATAAGTGTAGAAGAAATGAGGGAAATAGGAAAATCACCACAGTGGTAATTTCTGCAGGCAAGATCCACTGATGACTGATACAATTATCAGACAAACTTTAAGAAAAAAAAATAGTTTTATAAACTCAAAATATCTCCCCACAAATATTTCTTAATTACTATGGCTGTTTAACTTATGCCCATAAATTCTTTGATATTTCTCTCTTCTGGAGGTGGAGCTTAGTTCATCTCCCTTTGAACATGGGGTAGAATGAGTGACTTGCTTTAACAAATAGAATATATGAAGGAAAAAATAGGCAGTGTGCAATGGAGACACCTGGCAGACATTGCCTTAACCACGTCATCAAGGTTAAAATGCTCAGCGTAAGTCACATTTCCACTCTGCAGTAATCCAACCCCCCAGTCTTTAACCCCAGTTTAATTATGAGGAAACATCAAACAAGCACAAATTGAGGACATTCTACAAAATAACTAACCAATACTCTTCAAAAGTGACAATATTATGAAGGACAAATGTAGACTGAGAAACTTTCATAGACTCAAGGAAACTAAGGTGAAATTATGATAAATGCAACCTGCTAAACTGAATTGTATGCTGGTGTATAAAAAGGATATTAGTAAAAAATAAACTACTGACATTTGAATAAAGTATGTAATTTAGGTTAATATGGTTAATATCATTTTCTGTGTACTATTTTCCTACTTTTGATGAAGGTATCACAGTTATGTGAGATGGAAGCTGTGGTATATAGAAACTTTCTGTATAATCTTTCCAAACCTTCTCTACATTTAAAAGATTTTCAAAATAAAAAGTTAAAAAATAAGTCGTTGAGCCTTATATAGATTCCAAACATATGCCATGGGTTGATTCATACTTTTAATATTGCTTTAGACCACCCTAAATTTATATATCTATTAGGATACATATGGGCTATTAATTTTTCTTCTATATTATATGCCACTGGTATTTTTCTTCTATGTTCTATGCCACTGGTGACAAAGAGTGCTGTTTAATAGAGGAATTCTGCCAGCTGCTAATTCTGCTGTTCTCTCTGAGCGTATTATTTGCCTGGTTTTCAAAGGCTCTTGGCAGTAGTTTATCTCATGTCTGTTAATGCTATATTGAGTGCAACTTTAAATGATTCTTCTATAGTTGATCTTTCATCTGTATTTACTGACAAAACTCTTTTTTAACTAGAAAATATTTGTTGTATTTTGGGTAAAATAAAGTAATTTGGTTGGCTTATCAGAAAAATAACTATGATTAATTTGAAAATGCTATCTAAAAAGTTGTGACAATATTTCATAAAAGACAATGAACTGGATTTGAACAGGCTAATCACTGTTTCAATAAAATTACATGCCAAGGTTTCTTCTGTAATTTGTACACGTGCATTAAACTTTCAGATTCACTTATCCAGCACAAACAGGTGTACAATATATATGTTTTAGCACAGCTCTGTTCACTATGATTGCAGCTTGATTCTGAGCTCTGGTATCACATTGCTACTTTCACTCTATTGGTGAGCCATTTTTAAGCCATCAGATATGCTATTGGGAATTGGTGACTTTATTAGTTTCCTATTGCTGTGTAACAAGTGACAACTACCTTAGGGGCTTTAAAAAAAAGCCACATTTACTATTTCACAATTCCCATAGATCCGGATGCTGGTCAAGACCTGACCGAGTCTTTTGTTCAGGCTCCCATAAAGCTTCAATCAAAGTATTCACAAGGCTGCATTCTCATTTAGAGATATGGCTGGTGAAGAATCCATTTCCAGGCTCACTCAGGTTGTTGGTACAGTTTATTTTCTTGTTATTGTATGACTCTTGGGTCTAGTTTTCTGCAGGGTGAAGATTGCCTTCACTTCCCAGAGAGTCACCCATAGAGGTCACCCACAGTCCCTAGATGCATCCCCCAGAGCATTACCACATGGGATTCTCCTACATGGTTGCTTCCTTCATCAGACTCACAGGAGAGTTTCTATTTCCAGTTTATCCAATATAGAGTCTTATATAGGGCCACTTAATCATAAATGACATTGTATCATCTTTGCTATATTCTATTGGTTACACCCAAGTTGTAAGTCCCATCCCACTCGAGAGGAGGTGATTACATAAAGGCATGGACACCAAGAAGCACTGATCATTGGGAATCACTGTAGGGTATGTCTGCCACAGTGATAAAATATAACAAGGAATATCACAACTTCACAAAATGGGAATTGAATAACTGACAATTCCAAAGCACAAATCATGTAAACTTACGATCTCTGAGAATGTCAACTGAATGTTAGCTGAAAGAATTTTGTAAAAAATGCCAACCATTAAGGATGTTAAGATTCTTAATAATATGAGAACCCAGAATTAAATTTACATATGTATCCAGGACAATTTATTTTTACTTGAAGCCATTAAAACTTTTATCAGTTGTTTAACAGACCATCTGAGACCACCACTATTCAGCAGATTCCCCTTTAAGAAACGACCTCTGGAGTAGAGATCTCTTATTAGACAAAAGTCTGCGTTGTCTCACAGAGATAAAGATATGCATTGTGGGTATTTTTCTCTAATTACAAAGTCTGCTTTCATATTTTTTTCTCTTAAATAAATGCCTCCTTGGTTAAATTTTCAGTTAATGTAAAATTATAGTAAAAGTGTTTCAGTAAAAACATCCCGTTGTCATCTAGGGAAATAATTTATGTGCAAGGCAAATGCAGAATACTTTTTTATATACATGCTATGATGGAGCTTCAGCTAAATTGTGAAACTGTAAAGAGATGATTGAGACAAGATCCCAGATTCTCTGGCTATTTAAAGCAGGCACTCTTAAAGTGTGCCATTGCAACTGTCTGTGTAAAACATGAGCGAGAAGCAATCCCAGAGGGAAAAAATAAAGTTAATCACTTATTTTGAAGTTGGGTTGAGGTATATTTTTATAACTGAATTACTAAAAGCAAATATCATCTTAAGCATGGTTGAAATAATAAGGAGAGGGATATTTTACACTTGTAAGTCTTTTACTAAAGACATATTGTTTTCTGTGTGGACTGGCTCATTCCTAACACAGGCTTTCAGTCAACTGCAATGCATTATATTGTCTATATTTATTTCTTTATCCTAGCCTACAAAGCCCAAGTATCCTATTAAACTACACAAGGAAATAGATATGAAAGCTATTAAAAATATAAATGGAGTACTTCAAATACGGCACTGTAATCAGAAAGTGATGTCTCCTTTTTTAGGCTTAGATGAAGCACAAAAGAAGACGAATATAGCCATAGGTTTACAGGATGTTGCAGGAAGTTTTTTAAGTCCTTAACATAAAATTTTTAATCTGCCTTGAACTAACTACTACTTCAGGTGGTGGAACTATAATGTAACACATTATTTTATTTCCGTAGCTTAACTTTTAAATAGTGTAAAAGTGTATCCCTCTGAAATACTTGTCTGCCTTATTTGCTGTATCCACAATGTTATCAAGACTGAAAAGCTATCTAGATATGCTTAACTCACAACATAAAGACTTCTTACATATTCACTTTTGGTCAAATTCAATAGTTATTTACAATAAATCTTATCTAACTGTGGCAGAAAATAAGACAATTGTATATTAATGCTATATAATGGGCTCATAGATAAATAAATTTCAAAAAGGTATAGGTCACTCACTGTTATAAAGCAAACTTTCTCTTTAACAACAGTTCCATATGATTAGATTAGAGATCAGATAACCTTCTTATGCAGTATTTGCCCATTAACAATATAAAATTCATTATTAACATCATTATTTTATAGATTTATCCCATTCTATATGCAAAATGAACACAAAAGAAATAGATGAACCAAATATAAAATGTAAAACATGAAATATGTATCACTCGAAAATGTAAACAGAGTAGGCAAAATAAAGAGAAGAAATATGTGATGGCAATAGGAGAATATAACAAATACATCAATTTGCAACTTTACATTATCAATAAGCATTTTAGATGGGTTTGGTTAAGGTGCCAAGGCTCTACAATGGGAAGTCAGAATTGTGTCATAATCGCCATTAATACACATTGGTGCTGAAGGGTAGATATCACATTTTTTTTTCTCTTGAAAATTTCAGCATTGATTCATTCAAACAAAACCAAAGCATTAGCCTAACAACAAAAGCTACATCTAGCTAATTTTCTTTATGGCAGAATAGAGTTGTTGCAGTTTATTTACAGATTGAAATAGTTCAATTAGCCCCTGAAAAATTGACTCTTCAGTCATGTTAGATGTCATTATTGTGATTGCCAAACAATATGCACTGAATACTGGTTGAGACATTGTAACAAGGGTGGAAGCAAATGTAAACTATTTTAGTGTTATCATTGCTCCTGCTGAGTCAGAATTTGTTTAGAACACTACTTATTTATATAATTCATTAAGCCATATACGAGCTGATGCTATAGCTATTAAAGTCCTTCAGGGGCCTTATTTGCCTCGGATCTTCAGAAGCTGGACAAATGTGGGATCTGTGTTTCATAGAGAAGAAATAAATACCTTTGGAAATATCACTTTTCTTTAATTTCAGAACATATGAGTCAAAATCCACATTATTTTGTCTCCTGTTTTGGTAAATCAGATTGAGATGAGTAAATGCATCCTTGTACATTCCATGCCTTCTAACCCTTTTTATAGGTTTCTACTCTTCATCTTTATACACAACAATAAATTTCCAGTTTTAACAAGAATTTATTTTAATAAAGTTAACTCTTAATTTTCCCATAAGGAAGAGTATCCATTAAATCTGTTTATTTTCATCCTGTTTCTTCTAGGCTTCATTTACCCATAGGAAACAGACATTAACCACACTTCCCAATTTTAGCAGTGTGATTCTCAGATAAAGTTTTAGAAGAAGAAATAAGTATGTGCTATGCTACTTTCTTCAACAGATATAAGTTATGCAATTTGAAAATTAAGAGCATGTTTTTCAGTTCTCAAAATTACAGGTTTGAAAAAAATAAATTCTCCACTTTAGGACTCTTCATCAAATGATTATCTATTTGTCCTGGGATAATTTACAACTTACCTTCCTGGAGACATTTGATAGAGAAATCGTTTAGTAACTCTGTGCTGGGGATTTTGCTAGATGCTACATATGTACTTGAAAGATGCTTTTTGTTCCATCAAGGAGCATATTTTCCACTAGAGAAGACAGAAAAACATATAGTGTTTTAAATACTAAGACTGAAATAAGCATAAGGTATATGGAGCAAACAAGAAAAATCTTGTAGGGCAAACAGTGTCAGAAAAAAACTTGTGATGAGACACAATCTCAGATTTACTGACATAGTCAAAGAAAAATAATGCCCTGAGTATTAGCTGTAATCTTCCATATTTGTAAAAAAAAAACAAACACCCAAGTTAAAAATGATATAGCAAATTTAGTTAATGCAGGTGCATACTCAGAAATGGCTATAAATCTGACAAATCTGAACTTAGAAAGCTTAGAAAAATCAAGAAGGAACTTAAATGGGTACCCAACCCGGCAGCAAAAGGATCAAAGACAGGTTGAAGGTGAGAATTTGAAGCACCTTTTTTCCTTTCTCTCTCATTGTCTTGCACTGTCTAGGGATACAACCCGAGAAGTTTCTGCAGCTGGCCAAGGGTAAAAGGCATCTTGTCCATTAAATGTGAATATTCAACTTCTATTTTCCAGGCTGAAGCAGACAAAATGGTGCTGGTGTGGGGAAGCATTTGTGGAGAGCCACATGGAATGTCATAAACATGGATGAGAAGCCCTGGCACCTTCCCCAGCCCCCAACACAATAGGTGTTTCACACTACGTGATAAAAGAGTAACAGCAGAAGAGGCAGGAGAGGCAAACCAGAGCAGGTGCGCGGGTAGGTTGGGAAGCAGAGTCAGAAGACGCCAGTAGGTTCAGGCCGGCCGGCAAGTGTCTGCCCATTACGCACGACCCAAATCATGTAATCTTAACAGCAGTGACATGTTAACCCTCCTTATCTGAGTACAATGCCTAAAATGTTTAAAAACTGAGCAAAGTTATGCTAAATGGTGAGTGAGGGAGTTTATTCCTGAGATGGTTGATATTATATGAGAGAAGAGCAGAAAATCAATAATACAAAAAATTGGAATAGAAAATATGATCCACCTAATCAATATTTCTAATGGAAAATTTTTAAGAGAGGGATAAAAATATATAATACATAAAAATTAAAATAAAATGTAAAGGAAAGTCCTAACAAATCAGTAATTACAATTATGTGTAGAATAACTTTGATGATTAAAAGATAAATGCTCTCAAATTAGATTTAAGAAAAAACAGAATCTAGCCATATGTTGTTTTTAGAAGAAACACTGAAGACAAATGAACACAAAAAGAAGGAAAGCAAAGGAATTTAAAAAATTATAGCATATAAATATGAATTGGAAGAGGTATAAATTTCAATACCTGAAAATAATTTTAAAATGCATACTCAAAAGAGACTAGTACAAAAGAAAATAAGCCTCTAGCAAAACTAATTAAGAAAAAGAAGATAAAATAAGAAATTCAGAATAGAAACATAAATAGACACAGCAGATTTTTTAAAAAGTACAAGACAATGTTACAAACAAATGAAAAGATTTTGAAAATATTAAAAATTTGATGTGTTTTTAAAAGTATAAAATACTAAAATATGTTATTAGCCAGAAAAAAGTGGTAATTAGAGGAAACAGCAGGAGTAAATGCAGAAAGGGCCCAAATTATCATGGACTAGTTTAGTGGAAGAAGCAGATTTATTGGGAGAAAATAGGGAACCCTAAAAAGTTTTAGAACAGTGAAATAAAATAACCAAACTTAACATTTAGGAAGATTAATAAGCTCTATATTTAGAGGTGACTAAGGTGTTTTAGTTTGGTAGACTGAGAGAGTTCCTGGGACTCTGGTTAAAACAAAGAAAGCCCCTGGTGAACTGGGCCAAGTTGGGGATCTTAGCTTTGATATTAAGAAAAAAAAGACACCAAGTGATTGTGGAACCATGATGAAAGAAAGGCACATGCCACTGTCCTGAAGAAATGTGGTGTTTATATTATTGATAGGTATGAGTTAAAAAACAGTTTGGACTATAAAACACATGCTCAGATCTGCAGATGAGAAAGGAAGGCATCAAACAATGTAATCTGGGTTCACTGTCTACTTAATGCACCTAAGTCCAGGGCATGGAGCTATACTAACCAGATAAAAGTCAACCATTTCCCCAATAGAGTGACAAAATTCTAAGCCAATCTGATAACAGTCGATCTGATCAGTGTGATGGCTACTAAGTAAGTGACTAATGGGCAGGTGGTATGCACAAAGTGCATACTCAGGACAAAATGATGTCACAGTCCAGTAGGGACAGTGGGATCGTGCAAGATTTCTTAACACTAGTCAGAAAGGTTTGCAATTTAAAACTGATGAATTGTTTATCTCTGGAATTTTCTGTTTAATATTTTCAAACCAAGGTTGATCACAGGTATTGAAACCATGGAAAGTGAAAATGCAGATATGATGGGGCTGCGATATTTTCCAGATGAGACAGAGACCATGAAAGAGATTATTTAGCCCAGGTCCACCAGACATTCACTAAAAGCATCCTGGGTAGTTGCAAATCACGACAGAGGCTTTGCATCATCACTCTGGCTGTCATACTTTAATTCAAGTGGGAGGAGATAGCAGATGCAAGTGGACAGCGACAGAAGCATCAAAGACCTAACATGTAAATACTAGACCTATAAATATCTTTCTCAAATTGCAGATAAAGAAAAAAAAAAAGGTGTACATGAAGGAAAAACAGCACAGCAAAGGAGATAAAAGAAGGTTACCAGGGACTCTAAGAGCATATTTCTAAAAACAATATTTCACTTAATAAGTGAAATTTTATAAGATAGCAGTAAACTCTCCTGACAGTGGAGGTGTCAGGGGAAGAATCTAGAAAAAAAGCTTCTACAGAAGGTCATAGATGGAAATGGAGACAGAACAGCATTAAGATAAAGTTGCAAAGGAATATTATAGAAAAGTAGGAAATTAAGGTAACTAAAATGCAATAGCAGAATTTAATGTATATGTATTTTAACGTAATAAGCATTTTACACAAAAACAGTAGAACGGGATTAAAAGGACGATCAAGCCCTATGATCAGGAAACATGGCAGTCTCTATCAAAATGAAAGGGATCAAAAAGAAAACAGTAAAGAAAGAAAATAAAATTATTTTTAGAAAAGGTGATAATAATGATAGTTTCCGGGGGGGGGGGGGGAATAGAAATGGTACAAAATCAATTTTCTAAACATAATGATGATGATGAAGTAATAAAGAAGGATGAAGATTATGACAGCAAATACAAAAACGACATCCATATGCTAAGGTAAATTCTAAGTATAAGCAAAATTATTCAATACTCCAAAATTTAGCACATATACAAATTCTCTGAAAAAAACTAAGAAAGTATTTCAAATCTCTAGTATTTGATACAGTTTATAGATAGATAGATGATAGATAGATAGATAGATAGATAGATAGATAGATAGATAGATAATGCAGAGTTATAATTTTAAAAATCTGAGAATTATGAGGAAGGAGAGCCAGAAAAAGATATATTGGATTGTCTATTCCACATGAATATGAGTCAAAAGTTACTAATTTTTTTTTTTGTTTTTGTTTTTTACTTTGGTAACTAGACATATCCTTTGAATTGGAAAAACTCACTTTACTTTTTTTCCAGTTTTATTGAGGTATAACTGACAAATAAAATAAACTATTTAAAGTGTAAAATCTAATGATCTGACATATGTTCACATTAGATAATTCACCCTAAAAACATAAAGAAAATGACTAGAAGATTTAAAAACTGGATTTCTGTCTTCTAAATCACTATAGAATCTGATTCGCCTTCAGGTTCCCAAGAAGTGACCATCAAATATATGAAAAAGGTAAAAAATCTGATTAACTGCTGAAAACTAAGAAATAGTACAAACATCTTTGAAATGAAAACAAATGTGATCATATTGAAAAACTACAAAAGACTTATTCCCACTTCCTCCCTGTTTAAAAAAGAATAATATCATGGAGAATAAAACTGCACAAAGCTCTACTATCAAAGCAAACCTGAAGGGTGAGGCTAGGTCCTGAGGCAGGCAGATAACAATGCAAACAGCTGTGCATTTCCTGAAAAAGTAACTGCTTTAAGCAAATCTTTAAAAGGAAGCCATTCCCTGGGAGCAATCAGCCATCAGCAATGGTTTACCAAAGGGCAAGACGGTGGAAGCAGTCTGTCCTAGACCAGAGTGCAGGGGAGTTAGATAAAAAGAAAGGAATAAAAATTATGGAGAGATAGGTGTAACTTGATAGATAAATTTGCATATGCATCATTATATTTATATCTTGTTGCTTTTCTTTAAAACCTCTCAAAATTTTAAGTGAAGAACACAAATATCAGAGAGAAAAAGGAAGCTTTGCAAAAATCATTCTTCTAAAAATCTGTCCTACAAATATATTTGTATATGTAGAGGAAGATATATGCACAATGATGGACATGCCAGGTGTATGCATAATAGTAAATGCATGGAAAAAATCAAGAAGCACATCTGTAGGCACAAACTATGTGAATGATAATACATCTGTGTAATGAAATAGTGTAGCGCACAGGGTAAAAATTAGATTTTAGCACCAGAATAAGTGATTAAGTGGAAAAATGAAATGAGCTACAGAAAAATGTCAGTGGTAGGTTCCTGGGCATTCCTTAAAGATGATAGGTATGTGTATCTATGCATGAGACTTATCTGTATTGACAATCATCAAATTATTGAAAATGTATATTTTTGCATTCTACAGCTGAAAATCTGGGATAGCAGGAGAGTCATTGCATTGGATTACTTTTGCATAGGTTGAATTCCTTGTGTCACATTTATTTTAATATATCTCTTAGAAGAAAACTTCTTAACACTAGAATTTAGACTTGGGTACTTATGAAATGATTATGGAAACTGGAAACTGCACATATATTTTCAACTAACATGTCTATCACCATTTACTAGTATTATGCAATGTTACTTAGATAGAATTACAAGGGGGCAATTGCAGAAACTGGAATAAAGCCCAATTAAAGATTTGAGATTATTTGTTGTCCACTATAATTAACAGCCATTTTCAAAAGCACAATTCTGTCTTTCAGGAGAGGACCCACATCTTTAATGTCTCTATGGCTGGCTCTACGAAAACAATTGGCAATAGAAAGCAACTAGTCCATTGTCACCTGACAGTGTAAGCAATTGGGAGACGGGAACAAAACAACTGTAGACTCACATAAGATGAGGCTGGGCAGAGTGGCCACAGATCTCCAGACACTAGAAAACCTGGGACACACTATGTCCCAGGAGTCACACGGTGGTAAAAATGGCCTTAATGAAGAAAGGAAGAGGACAAATCCTTTTCAGTGAGGCAATTTTTACTAAAATAGACTTTTGAATGATAAATTCATGTACAGGTTGTCTATATGCCCCAGAAACCTCTTGAGGCAGGCTTTGCCCCCCAAAATTAATATATATGTTATAATAATATATATAATACATATGTATATATACATATATATTCATCAGTTTTGGATGCTTGCTAGAAATTCTTTGCGTTTATATATCAATGAGGAAATGTCAACCCTTTAGTGGCAGACCACCGGTTGTCACACCAAATACATTAGCCCCTTCTACCATAGTAATAGAATTTAATGGGGCATATGCCCACCCAGTTATTCTAACAATTCCTAAGCTCTCTTGCAATTCAATATGGTCAAGTGACTAAGTTCTTACCAATGGAATAAAAGAAAAAATAATGAAAAAACTGACACCTCACATGCTTAAAGGGAAATGATTTGCTCTAGATGTCATTTTTCTCCTGTCCTACAGTCTGGAGGACAGGCAGGGTATCAACACAGCTGCAACCAAGCAGATGTAGAAAGTTACCTGAAAGATGGTGGGACAAAAAATATAAGAAACCAGGGTACCTGAATTGTTCCTGAAACAAAATTTTTAAAATAAGAAATAAATTTCAATTGTATTGCAATCACTAATTTGGGGGCTCTTTTGGCAGAAATTCAGCTGTGATCCTACCTAATAAACCTTTATTCTAAATCAAGATATTTACTCACTGATGTAGTGGCTTGACTAAAGTCAGAGACAGAATCAGCAGTAACTTTCAGCTCTTCTTATGACATTCCCCCCAAGTCCTTCTGCAGGTCTGCTTCCTGGGTGTATTTTAATCCAGTTATTATTATGCTTCTGATATCTTTGGAATCACCACTGCCGTACTTGCAGTTCTCTGCAATTGCGGTTTCTAAGAATATGTGTGAAATGGTACATTTCCTGTATTACAGAGATTGTAAAGGAAAAAGAAAGCCTGAAAGCCTTATATGATTCCCGCCTTTGAATCCTGACACTCATTATGTCTTTTTTTTTTTTTAAAGTATGGGTGTGTTCATGCCATGAGAGCTATGAAAGCTGAATTGAAATAACGTGTGGCAGTAGCTACTCGCACAGAGCCTGTCACTCAGGGGGTCTCCATAACCTCATTACTACCTTTCTCTACTCCCAGACTAATTGCCAAAAATGTAATCCAAACATTTTCTTTAAAAAACAATGGAACTAAAACTATTTTCTCTATTTTATTTCTTTAGGAAAAAAAGAGAAAGTAAGATATAAAATGACAGATCCTATTAATTAATAATCTCCCTTAAAATACAAAAAACTGATAAGATGTACTTAACAATATCTGATTTGAATCAAAAAGCGAAGTGGTTGCTATGGATACTGTATGAATTGGTATAAAAAATAACAAAGAGCTGACTGCAATTGAATCTGAATATTTATTTAACAAATCCAGTCTTGGATTTGCATATTCAAAAAAATGTGTGTTCCCCTATGATTATAATTTATCCATTACACATGGATAGTGTGTATACATGCATATATATATATAAATATATATATAACCACATAATATATAACATATACATATGTCTTTTAATAGTTTATAATTCATTAATAATACTCATAAATAAATAATACTTAAATTATTTATTTACTAACATGTAATGATAATACAACATAATGAATGCTGAAATAAAATTAATGAGTATAGTAGAATTCAAAATTTAATTTTACTTTTATTATTATCTATTTTATAGATAAAGCACATTAATAAATTCCAAGTTGTAGACAGATTAAGTATGAGAAATAAGAGTCTCCCTCTCCCTGCCTTTATGCCGCCCCTTTTTTTTGCCAACTTTCCCATAAATCTCTTTTAAGTTACTACTCTAAATAAATCATTCTGAGTGGGAAAAACTTTTCTACCCTTAATACAAGAAAGAAGTCTTTTATTTTCCACGTCTCCTTATTAGCCATTCTCGCTGCTTAAAATTTCACATTTTAATCTATATAGAAACTCTCCGAAACCATTTTGTACCTCTACTTTACCACTGAGCTTTGCTTGGATATCTTTCTCGGACCAGTCTGGTGCTGCTTCTGTCGATCTCTCTTATGACATTCAAACATAAAAGTAGCTTTGAAATACTGAGGGTCAGACAGTGTGCCAGTCATTTGGCACCTAGTATTACTATACTTTAGGAAGTATGCTGGTGAAAAGATTGAGGCAAAGAGCCCAATGTCACAAGCCCTGTAAGTGGCGGAACCAGAAGTTTAAATCAGGCCTGTTTGACTTTATATTTTAATACAGCATACAATTTTCTTGAGGAAAATGTCTGAGAAGTCCAGATTAAAAGAGTCCAGATAATCATCTTGAAAATTGCAAATGGAAATCAATCTAGCACTTCCCTATAATTCTACCTATCAATGACATGAAACTATTTGAAATATGTGCTTTGACTAGATCTAGACTTATAATTACAGGGAAAAGTACAGCAGTGTAAAGTTTCTACCATTCTGACACTTTTCTATTATGGGGGGGGGAATAGTAAACAAATAATATGGTTTCAAAAAATGTTAAGTATCAGAAAGGTGAAAACACAGTAACATGTTAGAAAGTAATAGAGACTATGCACTTTATATTGAACCTGGTAAGTCTCTCTGACACCTAAATGATGAGTAAGATCCAGCCATGGAGGCACCTGAGGAAGGACTTTGCAGGCAGAGGGCTCAGAAAATACAAATGCCTTAAGTAAGAGCAAAGTTGGAAGTTTTGAGAAACGAGCAGTTCCTCAAGACCTTCACAAATTTTATGTTACATTCTCCTATGTAACTGGATAATTCTATGTAAGTGCAAACTAATATGACATGAGGTCTGGGGCTGGGACTAGATTACACAGGCCATCTCAAGGACCCTGGAAGCTGCTAATTCCGCTTGGTCATGTGTTCCCTGGTGAGAGACAGTGCCCAAACACATGAGGGGAGTGCAACACTGCGTAGACGAGAGAGAGAGAGAGAGAGAGAGAGAGAGAGAGAGAGAGAGAGAGAGAGCTCCCTTCTGTGTTCCCCTGGAATTACATTATCTTGGGCATGGGACAAACCAGGTGCTTTTTCAAAAGAACCAATCAACTTCCTAAGTTTTTGCCAACTTTGAATGGGTTTATACCCCTTGGTTAGACAGATAGGCTTCTATGGTCCAACACCTCCTCCGGCACCTCCCAACAATCGGGTGCCTGTACCGGAGAGTGGAAAGAGGGGTGTTAATTCCTTCGCTGGAACAATACTGTAATCCCCTGGGGTGCAAAACTATAGCTTCTTGGCTAAGCAAACAGGTTTATGATTCCCACAGTATTAAGTTCAATGTCTAAGTCCCTTTGCTCCCCCTTCATCATTAATAATCAGCTAAATATTGATGGTAACAGGTTGAATGTTGGGGAAAAGAACAGAGAAGAATTTAGGACTCACAGTTATATAGATTAAAGTCAAATAAACTTGAATTCAAATTTGGGTTTTGCCATGTTAAGCCCAAACTAAATGAAAGCCCAAAGTTAACTAAAGATTAGTTTTGAAATCTTTATGTTTTTAAAGATTTTATTTATTTATTTTCAGAGAGAGAGGTAGGGAGAGAGAAAGGGAGAAAAACTGAGTGAGTGAGAGAATTATCAGTTGGTTGCCTCTTGCACACCCCCATCTGGGGGCCTGACCTGCAACCCAGGCATGTGCCCCGACTGAGAATTGAAATGGTGGCATTTCTGTTCAGGCCGCCACTCAATCCACTGAGCCACGGCAGCCATGGCTAGTACTGAAATCTTGATCAAGTCACTTCACCTCTCTAAGCTTCGTTTTCCTTATTTGCAAACTGAAACAATACCCACTTTCAGATACTTAATGGATTTAGTTAAATGATGCTGAATCATTAACATAGTGCCAAGCACATAGTAAACATTCCTTAAAGGTAAATATTGATACTAATATATTAACTTCAGGCTAAAAGCAGAATTAAATTGAGACTTTTGCTGAAATCATGACTCTCAAATTAGTTCCTCTGTCTCAATGCTGTTAAAAACAAACAAAAACAACTGTTTTTACCAGAAATTCAATGCCATCCAACAAATATGGAGTGATTACTTAATACTATCAATGCAAGAAATCTCCAAACTGGTAGAGAATTTTTATAAGTTTATTTAAACAAAAAATGACAATAATTACCAGGAAGCAAGATCTCAGATGATCCAGAGTAAGTTTTGCAGGTTCTCTTATGAATCTGGGTTTCAGGAGAAAACCTAAAGAAGATTTACATGAAAGTGGGAGAAAGCAAGGCGGGGATTAGATTGAAGCCAACACTTTAGAAGGAGGGGACTTAAAGGAGGCATTTCCCAAGTGTGTTAGCCTCTGGATGCCGAGAAACAATGGACAGGGCTTGCTTAAGGCAAAGATAAGCAGTTTGCTAAAGAAGTTATTGGCCTGGGGCAGGACTCCAACCAGGACCTTCCCCGTAAGGAGTTTAGGATCAGGTATCCTGTAAGGTTACTTCCCATGAAACCTCTCTCTCTCCTTTTTTCTTTCTTTTCTTTTTCTTTTCTTTTTTTTTTTGGTCCACAGTGCAAACAAAAATTGTGGAAGCCACAAGAAAATTAAAAATAAACAAGGAATAGTCCTTAACCTCAGAGATCTCAAAGTCTAGCAGGGAAAATAGACAGAAAAAAATTACCCTAAGGTGAGTTAAATACAACAATGTAGTTATATATTCATACAATTATGGCAGCATATATATGAGTGAGGAAGAGTTTGCATTTCTGCATATGGAGACAAACATTAGAGAGAGAGAGAGAGTGCTACAGGGAAGAATTTCAGGGGCCATCCTGTAGAAAAAGAGGTAAAAAAGGGAAGGACATTCTAAAGTTAAAAGAACAGCATCATCAAAGGGAGCATGGAGAAGAAGGTGCTGAGTATGTTCCCCAAATTGACAGCAGTCCAATGTGACAAGTGCAGGGGGTGGGGGGAGGGGAGCCGAGGGATGAAAAGTGATGAGGAAACACAGGGACCCTGCCCTGTCCTGTATGCTCAGCTCTGAGGGAGGCTGAGGCCAGATCTGTAAAGGGCTTTGAAGACAATGCTTGGTAGTTACGAGTGATTTCAGGCAATGATGAGTCATAACGACCAGAGATATTCAAGCATGATCAAATGTATGTTTTAAAAATATTACCCTTTTGGCTTTTCAAGTTTAAATCAAAATGCAAGCTACTAGTGAAGTAAAACGAGACCATAGGCTATTTTTTTCTCTTTTTGTTTGAATGGAGGTGGAAATAGTACACACTTGATTATTATTAAGCATACGGAACTTTTATTATGCCTTTCCCCCCCCACCCCCATATTCAGTTATAAGCGAAGGTCAAAAAACTAGTCAGGGAAATAGACTAAACTCACAGCTCCTACCCCTCAGTTCAGTACTTTATGTAGCTAAATAATGTGAAAATGTGCCTGGAGTCTGCCTGATAGAGGGACAGTTCTATTTTAATATGTACAAATCACCTTTATATGCAAAAAATAAATTGTAAGAGCTGTGCCGCTCTCATCAATCTGTATTGCTAGAACTAGGCTCTATAGCTATTAAAAGGCTTCCACTTCCCGAGACTCCCTCAGGCCATGCAGCTTAGTCATGCCTCCTTGAGCACACAGAGGCGTGGATTAACTTTAAAAGAGAAAAGAGGAATATACCTTCTCTGGTTTGTAAACACAGTAGCTGGTGTGTTTGCCCTGAAGGGAGAGATCTGCCACTTTGTAAGTTAAGCCTGAGTGAATCTCAGAGCTTCCAGACAGATACTTTGGAAATACTTCAGCAAAGTTTTAAAATAAAATCATTACCCTCCTTTCCAGAGCACTGGACATAGGATAGATGGCTATTTGGGAAGAAAGGCCAAAGGTTCAAACGGAACGGTTTGTGCCTTTCATGATCATCTGAGTCTGCTGAAGTAGCTTCATACAAAGGCCTGTTTTTAAAATGAGGAATTGGAATTAAAATGCGTGTTCAAGATCAAACAGTTATTAAGTGGAAGACCTGCAGTGGCAAATCTGGCCTCATGATGGCACAGAAGTAAATTCTTCTATAACGCTGCTCCACAAGTAATTAAACCAGGGCCAGGGGATTCTCCACACTTTCACCCTATCTTCTGATTTCCTGTCCCAGAAAGTTTGCCTCTACTGTGCATTTGCCCTCCTCCCTTCCATCCTGCATGGAGAAATGTAATGTGTACATAAACTAAATCTCCTATTAGTTCTTCTATTCATTCATTCATTCACTCATTGCTTATCTATTACACATCTAAGAGCCAACTGCTGTGACAAAATCCCCAAGAAGTTCATAATCAAGAATCAGAGTAGAAGAGAAAGATATTAAAAATATCACCAAAGAACATACAAATATTTCTTTTTTTTTAAAGAACAAGATGATTACAGATGAAATGCAAAGTTTGCCACATTCCTTCTTTTGAAATTACTGAAAACACACTGCTTAAGGTTTTCTTAAGCCCTTGAGAAATAACAGGTGCTTGGACACTGATATATTCAGAATCACTTTGTAATCCTGATGTGGTGAAAGGTGTATCATATTGACTATGTGATGAGATTTGGGCATTCCCCCCAAGCACCAGGTGCTTTGCCACCGTTGGATATGCTCATAATTTAAATCAGAAAGTTGTTAGACCACCAAAACAGCAACATTATTTGACAAGAGTGAAACGGTTAAAATCAATGTAATTCACTAGCAAGGTTTACTTATTTAGATTAACTTGTTGATAGATCAGACCCTTTAGACATTGATGATGAAAAAAATGAGCTCAGTGAGCCTTTGGATTATCACTAATTTCTCTTCAACACTCTTCCTTTGTGTCTTTAAAAGAAGTTCTCAGAGTAATAAACATATGACAAAGGATCTTTGAAATGAATAGTTTCTAAAAGTTTTGTCCTTTCAAGAGAAGAAAATAACAATGTGCCTATCTTTTCCTTCCCATTACATAGAGACAAAAGATGGGTAAAATAAACTATTGGAATTTTTTTTTTAAATCCACTTGCCTCCTAAAAACAGGATAATGAAATATCATTTCAAATGTTATACAAAGAATTTGCTCTGGCCAGATATCATGAAACTTTGAAGTTTTGAATAAGTTACTATTTACCTGTGAAAGAGACTTTAGAATAGCACAAGTCTTTCAAGTTGTTTTCAATATTTTTTTCTTCTGACTTTTTTCATTTAGGATGAAGCCAACAAAGAATAGTTTATAAGCAAATTTTAAAAAAGTATTTGCATTTAATGTTTAATGTAACATTTAAGTGTATGGAGTATATTGTAAATGAATTCAAAAAAGATCATGATAATGTTTTTTTCCTGAAAATCCTGAATTTTTAAAAAAATTTTAATATATGCTATCTTCTTTAAAGCCTACAAACCTTTAAAATCTCTACCCTTAAGTTGAATAACAAAAGCAGAATGTTTTATACTACATTTAAAATTAATCTGTGACCACTGATATTAAAAGTAGTGCGGTCATGACCTCTTCTCCAGTTTTAGGAGGAGGCTTGTTCAAGGCCGCTGATAGGGGTGTCTCTGAGGAGCAGGGGACTGGGGCTCCCCTGGGTGATGAAACCTAATGCCGTGCACAGTGCCTGAGCCTAGCGACTAAACATCGGACATAGACTAACAGACACAAATCAACTAACACTGTGTGAGAATTTTTTTAAATGCCAAGGTCAAGATTGCATCATTACCTTTTCAATGTTTCCAGCTCATCAGGAGCTCTCTTTGAAGCTGTATTCCCATGGCCCTATTCATTCCTGTCTCGTCTGATGAACCCATTAGCTTAATTACTCACTGTCTGCCTTAGCATTTTACAGACCTTAGTACATCAAATATATTTCACCAAGTAGGGCTCACATCAGAATCATCTGAGATCCTTGTCTAAAATGCAGATGATCACAGACCAGCTGTCTCAGGTGGAACTGGGAAGTCTTTATTTTAAACCAGCACCTGAAAGTGATATTTCTCCAAGCTAAAGCAGGAGAACCATGGACTGACAGTATGAGAAATCTTTAGTCCAAAACTTAGCATCATGCTTTCAGCTTCAAAGATGGACCGATAATACTTTATCGAACTCTTAGTTTATGGATGAGTTTTTTTATATCACTTTTTAAAATGCAGAAATGACATAATTATGGTAAGTACAGCCTTCAAGGTGAGGCAAATTTAAGTTCAATTTTCTTCAGTCTCTTCACTTATAGAAAAAAAAATCAGTGGTACCTTATGTGGTGTTGTTATTGTCTGTCCACTCTATGACATGAACTCCATGAAATAAGGAGTCTGTACCCTCAGCACCTTGGACAGAATCAGCACATAATAGTTGTTCAAAAATATGAGTTTGTTGTTGATAAGGTTCAAAATAAGTCTCCCCAGAATGTGCCACTTTGTAATGAAAACTATTTTTGAGCTAAAGATAATTAAAAATCAAAAGACTTAGGAAGAGCTGTTTTACAAAAAAAGAAATCTCCCCCTTAACTGCAGTAAAATAATTTTAATAAAGAACTTGAACCTAAAAATAAGTTGGCAAAAACAAACAAAAAGCAAAGTGGTCAGGGGGAGGCTGGGAGTAGTGTGGGAAATTAAGAAGCCAAAGAGCTGATGTGTGCAGCCCATGGAGAAGGACTAAGAGGTGTGGGGATGACGGGATGGGGTGCCGGGCAGAGGGGATATAGGGGGAAAAAATGGGACAACTGTAATAGCATACTCAATAAAACATATCAAAAAATAAAATAAATAAAAATAAGCTATTATCAAAGATAACCCTCTTTTCCTTAGCTCAGAAAGTTGTACAAACTTTAATTGTCTGACTATGTTAGAGCTTCCCATCTTTGGGGTCCCCATATATATGAAATTAAAATTTGCTTTTTTCCTCTTAATCTATCTTATGTCAATTTAATCATTAGGCCTGCCACAACACCTAGAAAGAAAGAAAAGTTTTTCTCCTCAATGATTTAGAAGTTAATTCAATGAAATACATACATAAAATTGTAATGAGATCTGCAAACTAATCTCAGCTGTTGTGGTTTTTATTGTTATCATTACCATTATTGTAAATATAAGAATGTTCAAAGTAAAAGAAATTATTAATAATAGACAGGGGACTCTGGTTTTCTTTGGAAGAAAAATAGAGAAGATCAAATTTTCTTCAAGAATGCATGTCAGTTCAGCATGTAAGAAAGGTGATTCCGACTCAGAGGGAAAAAAATCTGTCATAGAAATCTATAATAGAAATCATACAATGAACTGCAATTTTTCTTGGAGTTATGAGTACTTAGAAAAGCATACACAAAGCAGAGAAATTCTCTCATTTATGAATAGTTGATGTTTGGATTTAGAACTTCATTGAAAGAAAATCAGAATGGTACCAACTAGCACTTTATTAATGGCTTAGTATAGTTCTTAAAAAAAAAGAGAGAGATTTATACCTTTCCAGGTAAGTGAATTTGAACTATAAAAATAACCATGTACCTGTATGACCAGGGATTCTCAGATAGAACTTAATGGTGGTCCTGAAAAAAATAAAAAGTTTCCCCAATGTTACCATAAGGCCCATTTAGTCTACTGCCACACGCTATCATCAGTTTACTTATGCACCTCTGGAAGGTCTCTGTCCAAACAATACATAATGGAGAAGCCATTTCTGGTGCTCTTCCCTGAAGTAATAACTTGCCTTCATTCCTTTCACTGTTTATCCTTCTTTATTTTTCTCAATAGCATCAATCACCATCCAGCATACTATTCTTTTCTATTCTTTTGTTGTCTGCTCCTCCCCCAACATAATATAAGCAGAAGACTTCGGTCAGTGGGCCACATAGACTTCCAGTAGACTGTTGGTCCCAAGTTTAGGCAAGGTTACAAGAAAAGGCAAAATTTGGGCTAAGATGGGGTAGGGTTTGAGGGGTCAGGACCGGTCACTGTCAGGGATGGATTTATTGATGTGGCTGTCTCAGCAAGAATTTAATAGGCACTAGAGCCACAAGAAAATATTCTATCTGAATATCAAAGTCTAAGCTGGCATATCCTAAAGTGTGTTCTATAAAATGTTTTCAAAAAGTAAACAAATTTATATATATATATACATATAATAATATATATATTCTATATATATATTAGAAACTATTCCTCCAAACCATTCAATTTTCTTCGGGATTGTATTGGGTATTGACATAGCAAAACCTATGAGGAATGTTGGAGCAAATTTAAATACCCTCTTATTTAAATACCCTCTTTTTTTCTACATTTATTTCATCAAGGGCTATTTCTTTTTTCTCCCACATCATATGCTTTAATGATGAGTTTGAAATAAACAACTATGGGGCATTAAGAACACAGCAAGTTTAGCCATGTACGGAAGGAATTACACTTCCTGGGAAACTTCAGTGAAAAACATTCAATGATAACTTTGAACCCCTTTCTTTGTAAGTACCTTAATCTGTGTGTTCCCGCAAACTCAGGTTAGGATATGTGACCCCTTCCTGAGAAATTTAGCTCTCTCACAGGCTGCAACAGATACTTACTCTTGCTGGGTCTGGGTTTGTTTTCTGGATGGGGTCTTATAATTCCCAATGACACCCTTATTTATATAGTTTCTTTTCTTCCCTGTGAGTCACTGAAAGACCAAGGTCACAATATTCAAGTTGAACCCAAATATACAGTAGAGTCCCTGAAGAGTGATACTATTTATACCACTAATATGTAAAACCGATTGTTTTGATTCATGTTTACTCCAACACCTGAGGGAAACCCAGGAAATCAAAGAACACTTTTTTTTCCCGGTATCTGTCCAAAAGACATTTTGGAAAATACCAAGTTTAAATGACCTCTCCTTTGCTAGGTCCTGAAACTGAGAGGAGAAAACTTTAGTGTTCAAGGAGAGACCTGATCCTGGGCCAGCAAATGTCTGCCACATCCCTTCCCAGGCCCTTACCATCAACCTTGATGGGTCTTTGAAGTCAGCACAGGGATGGAAATGGTGCCGTGCTGGAAGCAGCAGTAACCTGAGCTCCAGATGTTCTGACAGGTGGCCTCCAGGAAGGCTTCACAATAAGGGCAATTAATATGGATGTGACCTTCATCTTGAAATGAGCCAAAGAGGCTTTTCGATATTTTCCATGTTTCAGGTCTGAGACTATTTCACAGCAGTCAAGATCAGGTAGAACAAGCCTTTTATAGGGCTCCCTAGGTTCAAACTTACAGAGTGTGTAGAGCAGAGAGAACATTTATCATGGAGGGTCCAAACTATTTTAAGGTTTTTCCCCTCCATCAATGACAGAACTGTATCTTTGAAGCCTTCTCTATGCTCCTCAAGTTCACAACACACATACACACACACACACATACCTCTACTATCTGCAACACACACACATGCATACACAGATATACATTTTGAACTCTCATAATAAATATGGTACACAAAGAAAATACAAATTCCAGTTGGAGTTATACAATGCACACCACCTTGTTCCTCACCTCATGTAGTTCACGCAGATTATATTTATCCATTTTTAACTTGAAATATCCTACTCATATTTCAAACTCCACCTTTACTGTTACCATCTTCAAAAATCTCCCCTTACCTTACTTCAGAATGAGTTAAGTGGTACTTTCTCTAGTTTCCAAGCCATCCTAAAACACCTATGTCTCTTGGAATTTTTATTGTATTACATTGAAATATGATTAAGGACCTTACGATCTGAAGATTTCTCAAAAGGCAACACCTAGTCTTTTATTCCCAGGACTAAGTACAGCATGTGACACACAGTAAACATATCCCTAATGTTACTTGTAGAATTTATCCTTACTTGAGCCTGTGTATACAGTTAAATAGTCATCTAATGCAGACAAGATGGTCATGCACCTAAGAGGAAAAAGGCAAGTGAAAATATAATGAGTCAATAGACTAAGTGTAATTCTGTGTATAATTCTTAAACCTGCACTTGACCGATATTTTTCATTAAAGGTGGTCATCTGATCAAATATGCTTAAAAACAATAAACATAATTTATCTTTGTGAGGTTACAAATCACTCACAAATTTTTATTTCATGGTAGACGTTCATAATATTTTTAATCTAACAATTTAATATTAGTTTGAATTAAGTATTCCTTTGATAAAACATAAAGGACAAGAGCATAAAAAGAGTTTGATTCCTGAGATTGCTTTACATAATTTTGAACACAATATCTCAATCAAGGATGCTTGCTGTCCCCAAATAAATACAATGTTTACAAATGATTTATATTTAGCTTACAACCATGTTTTAGCATTAGGTGTTCCTCTTACCTTAAAATATCCTTCCTTTTTTTTTTTTCAGTTTTTCTCAGTTCAAATCACCACAGGCAAATCAGGATGCCCCTTTTGAGATCATACGATTACGGCAGCTGTTATTAGGATTATGAGTTTCTCACAAAGTACTTATATTTCTCATTATCATCACACTTTAAACACCTATTTGACCCTAACCCCCGCACAAGGGCTGATTAAACTGTCGCAAGGTTAAAATCATCTACGTACATTCTTAGGCTGTTTTTTAACCACACACATTATTTTAGGCTCAGCTAATATTATCTGGGAGCCTATTATCTAATACTCCACCTGGAGTTTCTACAATCATCTAAGGTATTCGCTGTCAGAGACAAGTTAGGATAATGAGCAAACTTTACCAACTTAATATCTACTTCTTCCAAATCATTAATAAACATAGCAGATAAACCATCTGCACCTCTAATCCACTGTTGTTAAATGGCCTGAGGCTGATCTATTTTTCAAAGTTGCTTCAGCTGCCCTTCATGCTGTTGTTAACTGCTACTCTAAGAGCAGTCTCACCTTTGAGTCTATTATTTATCACTAGTTATAAGAAAATGACTTGTCCACCTCCCTTAGGGAACAACACTCCATGGTGGAAACAAATGTATCATTTCCTAATCCCAGTGAAAAATGCTATCATCAGCTACTCAATGTTACCACTACAAAACTAAATGTATCTTTCCGTTCTCCTTCCTAGGAACCAAACAAGCTATTTAAAGCAACAATTTATGCATCTGAACAGGAAATTATTTCTTCCTACTGTCTTTCCAATTTCTTCTTAAAGTTAGTTATTCTTCAATAATTAAGCTCATCCCCTATTATTCTCAAAGTGAAATAATTTTGCACCCTATTGTTGTTTGATTTACAACCTTCATCTTTGAACCATAGTATTAACCACATATTATGAGTCTCCCCTCTCCTTCTTGAGATAAAGAAAAACACATAAAATCAAAAGGCAATTTTCAAGGGAGATATATTATATATAACCAGGAATCATGCTACTTTTCTCAAGATGGAAACTAGAAGGTTAAAAATAAACCATTGGAGGATTTTTTTAAAAATGCATCTGTGTCATCTCCTTTTTTTTTTAATAATATGCATAAAATCAAAAGACCCAAGTTGGAAAACTATTCCTCTCATTGGCTGTGACTTTGGAAGGCCCAGCCAACACTTAAATTTGGTTGTGTCATCTATAATGTGAGTGATGGTGATGGTGACTGACCTGTTTACCTTGGCAGGCCATTATAACACACAAGTCAGATGATATATGACAGAACTTTATAAGATGTAGAGAAGAATGCAAAAGTGATGCAGTATTATTGGTCTTCCTGGAAAATGAATAGTACCAAAGGAACTGAAAATTAAAGGCAACATCACGATTTTTTAAATAAGCACGTGAGAGCATGATTTTTCTTCTTTTCCTGAATGTTAAAAGATAATATTAAAAACCAAGCTTGGCATGTTTAAGTTGAAGTATTGTTTAAAATGTTGTGGCTATCAAAAGCTCTGCTTCTCTTTAATGGAAATAAAATCAAGTAATAAAAATTGAGGCATGCAAGCAATTTTTCCACAAGATAGAGTCAAATGATTCTTTCTAACACCACTGTTTGTCATGGTGGCCATCTACTAGAAGGGGTTAGGGAGACAAAGGATAAATCAGAAATTTGGGTAGGAGTCCTTAGAAAAGTAATCTGGAACTGTTGTCTCTTGACGTCTCTGGCTTCAAAGCAATTAGAGAAATACAACATTCAATTACAAGTAATATCAATAAACTTTGGTTAAAGAAAACAGTCCAATGCCCCAGATGTGAGGTTTAATGAATTGCTTCAGAGAAGATTTCAGTGAACTGGGTCCTGGGAGCTGACCATAGTCCACAAGAAGATTTGACACAAGTAAGAAGGGGCAGAACCTGTTGAAGGGTATCTTGGATAGTCAGGCCATGGTGATAAATCTGTTAATCTCTTCTACTTTTCATTCCATTCCTCTAATTTTCTAATAATATAGCTACTAAAAAAAACTAAGATCCAGTTAAATCTTTACCACTGAACTGGGCCTGTAGCCTTGGTCAAGACCATGAAGTAGGGCTATGTTACTTGACCTATAAAATGGGAAAGTCAGAGTCTTCCAAGTTTGTTATATTTTCAAATAATACTTCTTTATTATTTATTTATTTATTATCCTTTTATTTTTTATTGTTGTCCAATTACTGTTGTCCCAAGCTTTTCCTCCATTGTTCTCCCTGACTCTATCCACCCCCCCACCCCCCCGCTCCCAGTCAATCCCTATCCTTTTCTCCATGTCCATGGGTCATTCATACATGTTCCCTAACT